>JARKHS020033874.1:152500-175000 GCA_030143305.2 Amblyomma americanum
AGCAGCAGGCAGCAGCAGAGCAGCAGCAGCAGAGCAGCAGCAGCAGCAGCTGCAGCAGCAGCAGAGCAGCCGCAGCAGCAGTAGAGCAGCCGCAGCAGCAGCAGAGCAGCAGCAGCAGTGCAGCAGAGCAGCAGCAGCAGTAGCAGTGCAGCAGCAGCAGCAGCAGCACGCGGCAGCAGCCGCAGCAGAGCAGCAGCAGCAGCAGCAGCAGAGCAGAGCAGAGCAGCAGCAGCAGCAGCAGCAGCAGAGCAGCCGCAGCAGCAGCAGAGCAGCAGCAGCAGCAGCAGAGCAGCAGAGCAGCAGCAGCAGCAGCAGCAGAGCAGCAGAGCAGCAGCAGTAGTAGCAGCAGAGCAGCAGCAGCAGAGAGCAGCAGAGCAGCAGCAGCAGAGCAGCAGAGCAGCAGCAGCAGCAGCAGCAGCAGCAGCAGAGCAGCAGAGCAGCAGCAGCAGAGCAGCAGCAGCAGAGCAGCAGCAGAGCAGCAGCAGCAGAGCAGCAGCAGCAGCAGCAGCAGCAGCAGCAGACCAGCAGCAGCAGAGCAGCAGCAGCAGCAGCAGCAGCAGAGAAGCAGCAGCAGCAACAGCAGAGCAGCAGCAGCAGCAGCAGCAGCAGAGCAGCGGCAGCAGTCGCAGCAGAGCAGCAGTAGCAGCAGCAGCGAGCAGAGCAGCAGCAGCAGCAGAGCAGCAGCAGCAGCAGAGCAGCAGCAGCAGCAGAGCAGCAGCAGCAGCAGAGCAGCAGCAGCAGAGCAGCAGCAGCAGAGTAGCAGCAGCAGAAGAGCAGGAGCAGCAGCAGCAGAGCAGCAGCAGAGCAGCAGCAGCCGAGCAGCAGCAGCAGCAGCAGCAGAGCAGCAGCAGCAGCAGTAGCAGCAGCAGCAGCAGCAGTGCAGCAGCAGCAGCAGTAGCAGCAGCAGCAGCAGCAGCAGCAGTGCAGCAGCAGCAGCAGAGCAGCGGCAGCAGTAGCAGCAGAGCAGCAGCAGCAGCAGTGCAGCAGCAGCAGCAGCAGCAGCAGCAGCAGCAGCAGCAGCAGCAGCAGAGCAGCAGCAGCAGCAGCAGCAGAGCAGCAGCAGCAGCAGCAGCAGCAGCAGAGCAGCAGCAGCAGCAGCAGCAGCAGAGCAGCCGCAGCAGCAGCAGCAGAGCAGCAGCAGCAGCAGAGCAGCAGCAGCAGCAGAGCAGCAGCAGGAGCAGCAGAGCAGCAGCAGCAGCAGAGCAGGAGAGCAGCAGCAGCAGCAGCAGAGCAGCAGCAGCAGGCGGAGCAGCAGAGCAGCAGCAGCAGAGCAGCGGCAGCAGTAGCAGCAGAGCAGCAGTAGCAGCAGCAGCAGAGCAGCAGTAGCAGCAGCAGCAGAGCAGCAGTAGCAGCAGAGTAGCAGCAGCAGCAGAGCAGCAGCAGCAGCAGCAGAGCAGCAGCAGCAGCAGCAGAGCAGCAGCAGCAGCAGCAGATAGCAGCAGCAGCAGATCAGCAGCAGTAGCAGCAGAGCAGCAGCAGCAGCAGCAGCAGAGCAGAGCAGCAGCAGCAGCAGCAGAGCAGCCGCAGCAGCAGCAGCAGAGCAGCCGCAGCAGCAGCAGCAGAGCAGCAGCAGCAGCAGAGCAGCAGCAGCAGCAGCAGAGCAGCAGAGCAGCAGCAGCAGCAGCACAGCAGCAGAGCAGCAGCAGCAGGAGCAGCAGAGCAGCAGCAGGAGCAGCAGAGCAGCAGCAGCAGCAGAGCAGCAGCAGCAGCAGCAGCAGAGCAGCAGCAGCAGCAGCAGCAGCAGAGCAGCAGCAGCAGCAGCAGCAGCGGCAGCAGCAGCAGCAGCAGCAGCAGTGCAGCAGCAGCAGCAGCAGCAGTAGTAGCAGCAGCAGCAGCAGCAGCAGCAGCAGCAGAGCAGCAGCAGCAGAAGAGCAGCAGCAGCAGCAGCAGAGCAGCAGCAGCAGCAGCAGAGCAGCAGCAGCAGCAGCAGGGCAGCAGTTGCAGCAGCAGCAGCAGCAGTGCAGCAGCAGCACAGCAGCAGCAGCAGCACAGCAGCAGCAGAGCAGCCGAGCAGCAGTAGAGCAGCCGCAGCAGCAGCAGAGCAGCAGCAGCAGTGCAGCAGAGCAGCAGCAGCAGTAGCAGTGCAGCAGCAGCAGCAGCAGCCGCGGCAGCAGCCGCAGCAGAGCAGCAGCAGCAGCAGCAGCAGAGCAGAGCAGAGCAGAGCAGCAGCAGCAGCAGCAGAGCAGCCGCAGCAGCAGCAGAGCAGCATCAGCAGAGCAGCAGCAGCAGCAGCAGCAGCAGAGCAGCAGAGCAGCAGCAGCAGCAGAGCAGCAGAGCAGCAGCAGCAGCAGCGGCAGCAGCAGCAGCAGCAGCAGCAGTGCAGCAGCAGCAGCAGCAGCAGTAGTAGCAGCAGCAGCAGCAGCAGCAGCAGCAGCAGCAGAGCAGCAGCAGCAGAAGAGCAGCAGCAGCAGCAGCAGAGCAGCAGCAGCAGCAGAGCAGCAGCAGCAGCAGCAGAGCAGCAGCAGCAGCAGCAGTGGCAGCAGTTGCAGCAGCAGCAGCAGCAGTGCAGCAGCAGCACAGCAGCAGCAGCAGCTACAGCAGCAGCAGAGCAGCCGAGCAGCAGTAGAGCAGCCGCAGCAGCAGCAGAGCAGCAGCAGCAGTGCAGCAGAGCAGCAGCAGCAGTAGCAGTGCAGCAGCAGCAGCAGCAACCGCGGCAGCAGCAGCAGCAGAGCAGCAGCAGCAGCACAGCAGAGCAGAGCAGAGCAGAGCAGCAGCAGCAGCAGCAGAGCAGCCGCAGCAGCAGCAGAGCAGCAGCAGCAGAGCAGCAGCAGCAGCAGCAGCAGCAGAGCAGCAGAGCAGCAGCAGCAGCAGAGCAGCAGAGCAGCAGCAGCAGTAGCAGCAGAGCAGCAGCAGCAGCAGAGCAGCAGAGCAGCAGCAGCAGAGCAGCAGAGCAGCAGCAGCAGCTGCAGCAGCAGCAGCAGAGCAGCAGAGCAGCAGCAGCAGAGCAGCAGCAGCAGAGCAGCAGCAGAGCAGCAGCAGCAGAGCAGCAGCAGCAGCAGCGGCAGCAGCAGAGCAGCAGCAGCAGCAGCAGCAGCAGCAGCAGAGAAGCAGCAGCAGAACAGCAGAGCAGCAGCAGCAGCAGCAGCAGCAGCAGAGCAGCGGCAGCAGTCGCAGCAAAGCAGCAGTAGCAGCAGCAGCAGCAGAGCAGCAGCAGCAGCAGAGCAGCAGCAGCAGCAGCAGAGCAGCAGCAGCAGCAGAGCAGCAGCAGCAGCAGAGCAGCAGCAGCAGAGCAGCAGCAGCATCAGCAGAGTAGCAGCAGCAGCAGAGCAGCAGCAGCAGCAGCAGCAGCAGAGCAGCAGCAGAGCAGCAGCAGCAGCAGCCGAGCAGCAGCAGCAGCAGTAGCAGCAGCAGCAGCAGCAGCAGTGCAGCAGCAGCAGCAGAGCAGCTGCAGCAGTAGCAGCAGAGCAGCAGCAGAGCAGCAGCAGCAGCATGCAGCAGCAGAGCAGCAGCAGAGCAGCAGCAGTAGCAGCAGCAGCAGAGCAGCAGCAGCAGCAGAGCAGCATTAGCAGCAGCAGAAGCAGCAGAGCAGCAGCAGCAGCAGCAGAGAAGCAGCAGCAGCAGCAGCTGAGTAGCAGCAGCAGCAGCAGCTGAGTTGCAGCTGCAGCAGCAGCATAGCAGAGCGGCAGCAGCAGAGCAGCAGCAGCAGCAGTAGCAGCAGAGCAGCAGCAGCAGCAACATAGCAGCAGCAGCAGCAGCAGCAGCAGCAGCAGAGCAGCAGCAGCAGTAGCAGCAGCAGCAGAGCAGCAAGCAGCAGCAGCAGAGCAGCATCAGCAGCGGAGCAGCAGAGCAGGAGCAGCAGCAGCAGCAGCAGAGCAGCAGCAGCAGCAGAGCAGCATCAGCCGCAGCAGAGCAGCAACAGCAGCAGCAGAGCAGCAGCAGCAGCAGAGCAGCAGCAGCAGCAGCAGAGCAGCAGCAGCAGCAGCAGCAGCAGCAGAGCAGCAGCAGCAGCAGCATAGCAGCAACAGCAGCAGAGCAGCAACAGCAGCAGAGCAGCATTAACAGCAGCAGAAGCAGCAGAGCAGCAGCAGCAGCAGAGAAGCAGCAGCAGCAGCAGCAGCTGAGTAGCAGCAGCAGCAGCAGCTGAGTAGCAGCTGCAGCAGCAGCATAGCAGAGCGGCAGCAGCAGAGCAGCAGCAGCAGGATTAGCAGCAGAGCGAGCAGCAGCAGCAACATAGAAGCAGCAGAAGTAGCAGCAGCAGCAACAGAGCAGCAGCAGCAGCAGAGCAGCAAGAACAGCAGCAGCAGAGCAGCATCAGCAGCGGAGGCAGCAGAGCAGGAGCAGCAGCAGCAGAGCAGCATCAGCCGCAGCAGAGCAGCAGCAGCAGCAGCAGAGCAGCAACAGCAGCAGCAGAGCAGCAGCAGCAGCAGCAGAGCAGCAGCAGCAGCAGAGCAGCAACAGCAGCAGGGCAGCAGCAGCAGAGCAGCAGCAGAGCAGCAGCAAAGCAGCAGCAGCAGAGCAGCAGCAGCAGCAGAGCAGCACCAGCAGCAGCAGCAGAGCAGCACCAGCAGAGCAGCAGCAGTAGGAGCAGCAGCAGCAGCAGCAGAAGCTTTAGCAGCAGAGCAGCAGCAGCAGCAACAGAGCAGCAGCAGCAGCAGCAGCAGCAGAGCAGCAGCATAAGCAGCGGCAGCAGAGCAGCAGCAGCAGCAGAGCAGCACCAGCAGCAGAGCAGCAGCAGCAGCAGAACAGCAGCTGAAGCAGCAGCAGAGCAGCAGCAGCTGCAGAGCAGCAGCAGAGCAGCAGCAGATCAGCAGCAGGACAGCAGCAGCAGAGCCGCAGCAGCAGCAGCAGAGCAGCAGCAACAGCAGAGCAGCAGCAGCAGCAGAGCAGCAGCAGCAGCAGAAGCAGCAGCAGCAACAGAGCAGCAGCAGAGCAGCAGCAGCAGCAGAGCAACAGCAGCAGCAGAGCAGCAACAGCAAAAGAGCAGCAGCAGCAGAAGCAGCAGGGCAGCAGAGCAGCAGCAGCAGCAGAGCAGCAGCAGCAGCAGAGCAGCAGCAGCACATGCAGCAGAGCAGCACCAGCAGCAGAGCGGCAGCAGCAGAGCAGCAGCAGTAGCAGAGAAGCAGCAGCAGACCAGCAGCAGCAGAGCAGCAGCAGAGCAGCAGCAGCAGCAGCAGCAGCGGCAGCAGACCAGCAGCAGCAGAGCAGCAGCAGCAGCAGCAGCAGCAGAGAAGCAGCAGCAGAAACAGCAGAGCAGCAGCAGAGCAGCGGCAGCAGTCGCAGCAGAGCAGCAGTAGCAGCAGCAGCAGAGCAGCAGCAGCAGCAGAGCAGCAGCAGCAGCAGAGCAGCAGCAGCAGCAGAGCAGCAGCAGCAGCAGAGCAGTAGCAGCAGAGCAGCAGCAGCAGAGTAGCAGCAGCAGAAGAGCAGCAGCAGCAGCAGCAGAGCAACAGCAGAGCAGCAGCAGCAGCAGCCGAGCAGCAGCAGCAGCCGAGCAGCAGCAGCAGCAGTAGCAGCAGCAGCAGCAGCAGAGCAACAGCAGAGCAGCAGCAGCAGCAGCCGAGCAGCAGCAGCAGCAGTGCAGCAGCAGCAGCAGAGCAGCGGCAGCAGTAGCAGCAGAGCAGCAGCAGAGCAGCAGCAGCAGCAGTGCAGCAGCAGCAGCAGCAGCAGCAGGAGCAGCAGCAGCAGCAGCAGAGCAGAGCAGCAGCAGCAGCAGCAGCAGAGCAGCAGCAGCAGCAGAGCAGCCGCAGCAGCAGCAGCAGAGCACCAGCAGCAGCAGAGCAGCAGCAGCAGCAGAGCAGCAGAGCAGCAGCAGCAGCAGCACAGCAGCAGAGCAGCAGCAGCAGGAGCAGCAGAGCAGCAGCAGGAGCAGCAGAGCAGCAGCAGCAGCAGAGCAGGAGAGCAGCAGCAGCAGCAGCAGAGCAGCAGCAGCAGGGGCAGCAGCAGAGCAGCAGCAGCAGAGCAGCGGCAGCAGTAGCAGCAGAGCAGCAGTGGCAGCAGCAGCAGAGCAGCAGTAGCAGCAGCAGCAGAGCAGCAGTAGCAGCAGAGTAGCAGCAGCAGCAGAGCAGCAGCAGCAGCAGAGCAGACACAGCAGCAGCAGAGCAGCAGCAGCAGCAGCAGATTAGCAGCAGCAGAAGATCAGCAGCAGAGCAGCAGCAGCAGCAGAGCAGCAGCAGCAGCAGCAGAGCAGAGCAGCAGCAGCAGCAGCAGAGCAGCCGCAGCAGCAGCAGCAGAGCACCAGCAGCAGCAGAGCAGCAGCAGCAGCAGAGCAGCAGAGCAGCAGCAGCAGCAGCACAGCAGCAGAGCAGCAGCAGCAGGAGCAGCAGAGCAGCAGCAGGAGCAGCAGAGCAGCAGCAGCAGCAGAGCAGCAGCAGCAGCAGCAGCAGCAGAGCAGCAGCAGCAGCAGCAGCAGCAGAGCAGCAGCAGCAGCAGCAGAGCAGCAGCAGCAGCAGCGGCAGCAGTAGCAGCAGCAGCAGCAGTGCAGCAGCAGCAGCAGCAGCAGTAGTAGCAGCAGCAGCAGCAGCAGCAGCAGCAGCTGCAGCAGCAGAGCAGCAGCAGCAGCAGCAGCAGAGTAGCAGCAGCAGAAGAGCAGCAGCAGCAGCAGAGCAGCAGCAGCAGCAGAGCAGCAGCAGCAGCAGCAGAGCAGCAGCAGCAGCAGCAGCGGCAGCAGTTGCAGCAGCAGCAGCAGTGCAGCAGCAGCACAGCAGCAGCAGCAGCTACAGCAGCAGCAGAGCAGCCGAGCAGCAGTAGAGCAGCCGCAGCAGCAGCAGAGCAGCAGCAGCAGTGCAGCAGAGCAGCAGCAGCAGCAGCAACCGCGGCAGCAGCCGCAGCAGAGCAGCAGCAGCAGCAGCAGCAGAGCAGAGCAGAGCAGCAGCAGCAGCAGCAGAGCAGCCGCAGCAGCAGCAGAGCAGCATCAGCAGAGCAGCAGCAGCAGCAGCAGCAGAGCAGCAGAGCAGCAGCAGCAGCAGCAGCAGAGCAGCAGAGCAGCAGCAGTAGTAGCAGCAGAGCAGCAGCAGCAGAAGAGCAGCAGAGCAGCAGCAGCAGAGCAGTAGAGCAGCAGCAGCAGCTGCAGCAGCAGCAGCAGCAGAGCAGCAGAGCAGCAGCAGCAGAGCAGCAGCAGCAGAGCAGCAGCAGCAGCAGCGGCAGCAGCAGAGCAGCACCAGCAGCAGCAGCAGCAGCAGAGAAGCAGCAGCAGAAACAGCAGAGCAGCAGCAGCAGCAGCAGCAGCAGCAGCAGCAGCAGAGCAGCGGCAGCAGTCGCAGCAAAGCAGCAGTAGCAGCAGCAGCAGCAGAGCAGCAGCAGCAGCAGAGCAGCAGCAGCAGCAGAGCAGCAGCAGCAGCAGCAGAGCAGCAGCAGCAGCAGAGCAGCAGCAGCAGCAGAGCAGTAGCAGCAAAGCAGCAGCAGCAGCAGCAGAGTAGCAGCAGCAGCAGAGCAGCAGCAGCAGCAGCAGCAGCAGAGCAACAGCAGAGCAGCAGCAGCAGCAGCCGAGCAGCACCAGCAGCAGCAGCCGAGCAGCAGCAGCAGCAGCAGCAGTGCAGCAGCAGAGCAGCAGCAGAGCAGCAGCAGCAGCATGCAGCAGCAGAGCAGCAGCAGAGCAGCAGCAGTAGCAGCAGCAGCAGAGCAGCAACAGCAGCAGAGCAGCATTAGCAGCAGCAGAAGCAGCAGAGCAGCAGCAGCAGCAGAGAAGCAGCAGCAGCAGCAGCTGAGTAGCAGCAGCAGCAGCAGCTGAGTTGCAGCAGCAGCAGCAGCATAGCAGAGCGGCAGCAGCAGAGCAGCAGCAGCAGCATTAGCAGCAGCAGCAAGCAGCAGCAGCAGAGCAGCAGCAGCAGAAGAGCAGCAGCAGCAGCAGCAGAGCAACAGCAGAGCAGCAGCAGCAGCAGCCGAGCAGCAGCAGCAGCAGCAGCCGAGCAGCAGCAGCAGCAGCAGCAGCAGCAGCAGCAGCAGCAGCAGTGCAGCAGCAGCAGCAGTAGCAGCAGCAGCAGCAGCAGCAGTGCAGCAGCAGCAGAGCAGCGGCAGCAGCGCAGCAGAGCAGCAGCAGCAGCAGCAGCAGAGCAGCAGCAGCAGCAGCAGAGCAGTAGCAGCAGAGCAGCAGCAGAGCAGCAGAGCAGCAGCAGCAGTAGCAGCAGAGCAGCAGCAGCAGCAGAAGAGCAGCAGAGCAGCAGCAGCAGAGCAGCAGAGCAGCAGCAGCAGCAGAGCAGCAGAGCAGCAGAGCAGCAGCAGCAGCAGCAGCAGCAGAGCAGCGGCAGCAGTCGCAGCAGAGCAGCAGTAGCAGCAGCAGAGCAGCAGCAGCAGCAGCAGAGTAGCAGCAGCAGCAGAGCAGCAGCAGCAGCAGCAGCAGCAGAGCAGCAGCAGCAGCAGCAGCAGAGCAGCAGCAGCAGAGCAGCAGCAGCAGCAGCAGCAGCAGCAGCAGTAGCAGCAGCAGCAGCAGCAGCAGTAGCAGCAGCAGCAGCAGCAGCAGCAGCAGCAGCAGCAGCAGCAGCAGCAGCAGCAGCAGAGCAGCAGCAGCAGCAGAGTAGCAGCAGCAGCAGCAGCAGTGCAGCAGCAGCAGCAGCAGCAGCAGTAGCAGCAGCAGCAGCAGCAGCAGCAGCAGCAGCAGCAGAGCAGCAGCAGCAGCAGAGCAGCAGCAGCAGAAGAGCAGCAGCAGCAGCAGCAGCAGAGCAGCAGCAGCAGCAGCAGAGCAGCAGCAGCAGCAGAGCAGCAGCAGCAGCAGCAGCAGCAGCAGTGCAGCAGCAGCAGCAGCAGCAGAGCAGCAGCAGCAGCAGCAGCAGCAGAGCAGCAGCAGCAGCAGCAGCAGCAGCAGCAGAGCAGCAGCAGCAGCAGCAGAGCAGCCGCAGCAGCAGCAGAGCAGCAGCAGCAGGCAGCAGAGCAGCAGCAGCAGCAGCAGAGCAGCAGCAGCAGCAGCAGCAACGCGGCAGCAGCAGCAGCAGAGCAGCAGCAGCAGCAGCAGCAGCAGCAGCAGCTGAGCAGAGCAGCAGCAGCAGCAGCAGAGCAGCCGCAGCAGCAGCAGAGCAGCAGCAGCAGCAGCAGAGCAGCAGAGCAGCAGCAGCAGCAGCAGCAGAGCAGCAGAGCAGCAGCAGCAGCAGCAGCAGAGCAGCAGCAGCAGAAGCAGCAGCAGAGCAGCAGCAGCAGAGCAGCAGAGCAGCAGCAGCAGCTGCAGCAGCAGCAGCAGCAGCAGCAGAGCAGCAGCAGCAGACCAGCAGCAGCAGAGCAGCAGCAGAGCAGCAGCAGCAGAGCAGCAGCAGCAGCAGCAGCAGCGGCAGCAGACCAGCAGCAGCAGAGCAGCAGCAGCAGCAGCAGCAGCAGAGAAGCAGCAGCAGAAACAGCAGAGCAGCAGCAGCAGCAGCAGCAGCAGCGGCAGCAGTCGCAGCAGAGCAGCAGTAGCAGCAGCAGCAGCAGAGCAGCAGCAGCAGCAGAGCAGCAGCAGCAGCAGAGCAGCAGCAGCAGCAGAGCAGCAGCAGCAGCAGAGCAGTAGCAGCAGAGCAGCAGCAGCAGAGTAGCAGCAGCAGCAGAGCAGGAGCAGCAGCAGCAGAGCAACAGCAGAGCAGCAGCAGCCGAGCAGCAGCAGCAGCAGCAGCAGAGCAGCAGCAGCAGCAGCAGCAGCAGCAGCAGCAGCAGTGCAGCAGCAGCAGCAGTAGCAGCAGCAGCAGCAGCAGCAGCAGCAGTGCAGCAGCAGCAGCAGAGCAGCAGCAGCAGCAGCAGCAGAGCAGCAGCAGCAGCAGTGCAGCAGCAGCAGCAGCAGCAGCAGCAGCAGCAGCAGCAGCAGCAGCAGAAGCAGAGCAGAGCAGCAGCAGCAGCAGCAGCAGCAGCAGCAGCAGCAGCAGCAGCAGCAGCAGAGCAGCAGCAGCAGCAGCAGCAGAGCACCAGCAGCAGCAGAGCAGCAGCAGCAGCAGAGCAGCAGCAGGAGCAGCAGAGCAGCAGCAGCAGCAGAGCAGCAGAGCAGCAGCAGCAGCAGCAGAGCAGCAGCAGCAGGGGCAGCAGCAGAGCAGCAGCAGCAGAGCAGCGGCAGCAGTAGCAGCAGAGCAGCAGCAGCAGCAGCAGCAGAGCAGCAGTAGCAGCAGCAGCAGAGCAGCAGTAGCAGCAGAGCAGCAGCAGCAGCAGAGCAGCAGCAGCAGAGCAGACACAGCAGCAGCAGAGCAGCAGCAGCAGCAGCAGATCAGCAGCAGCAGAAGATCAGCAGCAGCAGCAGCAGAGCAGCAGCAGCAGCAGCAGCAGCAGCAGAGCAGCAGCAGCAGCAGCAGAGCAGCCGCAGCCGCAGCAGCAGAGCAGCCGCAGCAGCAGCAGCAGAGCACCAGCAGCAGCAGAGCAGCAGCAGCAGCAGCAGCAGAGCAGCAGAGCAGCAGCAGCAGCAGCACAGCAGCAGAGCAGCAGCAGCAGGAGCAGCAGAGCAGCAGCAGGAGCAGCAGAGCAGCAGCAGCAGCAGAGCAGCAGCAGCAGCAGCAGCAGCAGAGCAGCAGCAGCAGCAGCAGCAGCAGAGCAGCAGCAGCAGCAGCAGCAGCAGCAGCAGCAGCAGCAGCAGCAGCAGTGCAGCAGCAGCAGCAGCAGCAGTAGTAGCAGCAGCAGCAGCAGCTGCAGCAGCAGAGCAGCAGCAGCAGAAGAGCAGCAGCAGCAGCAGCAGCAGAGCAGCAGCAGCAGCAGAGCAGCAGCAGCAGCAGCAGAGCAGCAGCAGCAGCAGCAGTGGCAGCAGTTGCAGCAGCAGCAGCAGCAGTGCAGCAGCAGCACAGCAGCAGCAGCAGCTACAGCAGCAGCAGAGCAGCCGAGCAGCAGCAGAGCAGCCGCAGCAGCAGCAGAGCAGCAGCAGCAGTGCAGCAGAGCAGCAGCAGCAGTAGCAGTGCAGCAGCAGCAGCAGCAACCGCGGCAGCAGCCGCAGCAGAGCAGCAGCAGCAGCAACAGCAGAGCAGAGCAGAGCAGCAGCAGCAGCAGCAGCAGCAGAGCAGCCGCAGCAGCAGCAGAGCAGCAGCAGCAGAGCAGCAGCAGCAGCAGCAGCAGAGCAGCAGAGCAGCAGCAGCAGCAGAGCAGCAGCAGCAGCAGCAGCAGCAGCAGCAGAGCAGCAGCAGCAGAAGAGCAGCAGAGCAGCAGCAGCAGAGCAGCAGAGCAGCAGCAGCAGCAGCAGCAGCAGCAGCAGAGCAGCAGAGCAGCAGCAGCAGAGCAGCAGCAGCAGAGCAGCAGCAGCAGAGCAGCAGCAGCAGCAGCGGCAGCAGCAGAGCAGCAGCAGCAGCAGCAGCAGCAGAGCAAGCAGCAGCAGAAGCAGCAGAGCAGCAGCAGCAGCAGCAGCAGCAGCAGAACAGCAGCAGCAGCAGCAGCAAGCAGCAGTAGCAGCAGCAGCAGCAGAGCAGCAGCAGCAGCAGAGCAGCAGCAGCAGCAGCAGAGCAGCAGCAGCAGCAGAGCAGCAGCAGCAGCAGAGCAGTAGCAGCAGAGCAGCAGCAGCAGCAGCAGAGCAGCAGCAGCAGCAGAGCAGCAGCAGCAGCAGCAGCAGAGCAGCAGCAGAGCAGCAGCAGCAGCAGCAGAGCAGCAGCAGCAGCAGCAGCAGCAGCAGCCGAGCAGCAGCAGCAGCAGTAGCAGCAGCAGCAGCAGCAGCAGTGCAGCAGCAGCAGCAGAGCAGCTGCAGCAGTAGCAGCAGAGCAGCAGCAGAGCAGCAGCAGCAGAGCAGCAGCAGCAGCATGCAGCAGCAGAGCAGCAGCAGAGCAGCAGCAGTAGCAGCAGCAGCAGAGCAGCAACAGCAGCAGAGCAGCATTAGCAGCAGCAGAAGCAGCAGAGCAGCAGCAGCAGCAGAGAAGCAGCAGCAGCAGCAGCTGAGTAGCATCAGCAGCAGCAGCTGAGTTGCAGCTGCAGCAGCAGCATAGCAGAGCGGCAGCAGCAGAGCAGCAGCAGCAGCATTAGCAGCAGAGCAAGCAGCAGCAGCAACATAGCAGCAGCAGAAGTAGCAGCAGCAGCAACAGAGCAGCAGCAGCAGTAGCAGCAGCAGCAGAGCAGCAAGAACAGCAGCAGAGCAGCATCAGCAGCGGAGGCAGCAGAGCAGGAGCAGCAGCAGCAGCAGCAGCAGCAGCAGCAGCAGCAGAGCAGCATCAGCCGCAGCAGAGCAGCAACAGCAGCAGCAGAGCAGCAGCAGCAGCAGAGCAGCAACAGCAGCAGCAGAGCAGCAGCAGCAGCAGCAGAAGCAGCAGAGCAGCAGCAGCAGCAGCATAGCAGCAACAGCAGCAGAGCAGCAACAGCAGCAGAGCAGCATTAACAGCAGCAGAAGCAGCAGAGCAGCAGCAGCAGCAGAGAAGCAGCAGCAGCAGCAGCTGAGCAGCAGCAGCAGCAGCAGCATAGCAGAGCGGCAGCAGCAGAGCAGCAGCAGCAGGATTAGCAGCAGAGCGAGCAGCAGCAGCAACATAGAAGCAGCAGAAGTAGCAGCAGCAGCAACAGAGCAGCAGCAGCAGCAGAGCAGCAAGAACAGCAGCAGCAGAGCAGCATCAGCAGCGGAGGCAGCAGAGCAGGAGCAGCAGCAGCAGAGCAGCAGCAGCAGCAGCAGAGCAGCAGCAGCAGCAGCAGAGCAGCAGCAGCAGCAGCAGAGCAGCAGCAGCAGCAGAGCAGCAACAGCAGCAGGGCAGCAGCAGCAGAGCAGCAGCAGAGCAGCAGCAAAGCAGCAGCAGCAGAGCAGCAGCAGCAGCAGAGCAGCACCAGCAGCAGCAGCAGAGCAGCACCAGCAGAGCAGCAGCAGTAGGAGCAGCAGCAGCAGCAGCAGAAGCTTTAGCAGCAGAGCAGCAGCAGCAGCACAGAGCAGCAGCAGCAGCAGCAGCAGCAGAGCAGCAGCATAAGCAGCGGCAGCAGAGCAGCAGCAGCAGCAGAGCAGCACCAGCAGCAGAGCAGCAGCAGCAGCAGAACAGCAGCTGAAGCAGCAGCAGAGCAGCAGCAGCTGCAGCAGCAGCAGCAGAGCAGCAGCAGATCAGCAGCAGGACAGCAGCAGCAGAGCCGCAGCAGCAGCAGCAGAGCAGCAGCAACAGCAGAGCAGCAGCAGCAGCAGAGCAGCAGCAGCAGCAGAAGCAGCAGCAGCAACAGAGCAGCAGCAGAGCAGCAGCAGCAGCAGAGCAACAGCAGCAGCAGAGCAGCAACAGCAAAAGAGCAGCAGCAGCAGAAGCAGCAGGGCAGCAGAGCAGCAGCAGCAGCAGAGCAGCAGCAGCAGCAGAGCAGCAGCAGCACATGCAGCAGAGCAGCACCAGCAGCAGAGCGGCAGCAGCAGAGCAGCAGCAGTAGCAGAGCAGCAGCAGCAGACCAGCAGCAGCAGAGCAGCAGCAGAGCAGCAGCAGCAGCAGCAGCAGCAGCAGCAGACCAGCAGCAGCAGAGCAGCAGCAGCAGCAGCAGCAGCAGCAGCAGAGAAGCAGCAGCAGAAACAGCAGAGCAGCAGCAGAGCAGCGGCAGCAGTCGCAGCAGAGCAGCAGTAGCAGCAGCAGCAGAGCAGCAGCAGCAGCAGAGCAGCAGCAGCAGCAGAGCAGCAGCAGCAGCAGAGCAGCAGCAGCAGCAGAGCAGCAGCAGCAGCAGAGCAGTAGCAGCAGAGCAGCAGCAGCAGAGTAGCAGCAGCAGAAGAGCAGCAGCAGCAGCAGCAGCAGAGCAACAGCAGAGCAGCAGCAGCAGCAGCCGAGCAGCAGCAGCAGCCGAGCAGCAGCAGCAGCAGCAGCAGCAGCAGCAGCAGCAGAGCAACAGCAGAGCAGCAGCAGCAGCAGCCGAGCAGCAGCAGCAGCAGTGCAGCAGCAGCAGCAGAGCAGCGGCAGCAGTAGCAGCAGAGCAGCAGCAGAGCAGCAGCAGCAGCAGTGCAGCAGCAGCAGCAGCAGCAGCAGCAGCAGCAGCAGCAGCAGCAGCAGCAGCAGAGCAGAGCAGCAGCAGCAGCAGCAGAGCAGCAGCAGCAGCAGAGCAGCCGCAGCAGCAGCAGCAGAGCACCAGCAGCAGCAGAGCAGCAGCAGCAGCAGAGCAGCAGAGCAGCAGCAGCAGCAGCACAGCAGCAGAGCAGCAGCAGCAGGAGCAGCAGAGCAGCAGCAGCAGCAGCAGAGCAGCAGCAGCAGCAGAGCAGCAGAGCAGCAGCAGCAGCAGCAGCAGCAGCAGCAGCAGCAGCAGCAGAGCAGCAGCAGCAGAGCAGCAGCAGCAGCAGCAGCAGCAGCAGCAGAGCAGCAGCAGCAGAGCAGCAGCAGCAGCAGCAGCAGCAGCAGCAGCAGCAGCAGAGCAGCAGCAGCAGCAGAGCAGCAGCAGCAGCAGAGCAGACACAGCAGCAGCAGAGCAGCAGCAGCAGCAGCAGCTTAGCAGCAGCAGCAGCACAGCAGCAGAGCAGCAGCAGCAGCAGAGCAGCAGCAGCAGCAGCAGCAGCAGCAGCAGCAGCAGCAGAGCAGCAGCAGCAGCAGCAGCAGAGCAGCAGCAGCAGCAGCAGCAGAGCACCAGCAGCAGCAGAGCAGCAGCAGCAGCAGCAGCAGAGCAGCAGAGCAGCAGCAGCAGCAGCAGCAGCAGCAGAGCAGCAGCAGCAGGAGCAGCAGAGCAGCAGCAGCAGCAGCAGAGCAGCAGCAGCAGCAGAGCAGCAGCAGCAGCAGCAGCAGCAGAGCAGCAGCAGCAGCAGCAGCAGCAGAGCAGCAGCAGCAGCAGCAGAGCAGCAGCAGCAGCAGCAGCAGCAGCAGCAGCAGCAGCAGCAGCAGCAGCAGCAGCAGCAGCAGCAGCAGCAGCAGCAGCAGCAGCAGCAGCAGCAGCAGCAGCAGCAGCAGCAGAGCAGCAGCAGCAGCAGAGCAGCAGCAGCAGCAGCAGCAGAGCAGCAGCAGCAGCAGCAGAGCAGCAGCAGCAGCAGCAGCGGCAGCAGTTGCAGCAGCAGCAGCAGCAGTGCAGCAGCAGCACAGCAGCAGCAGCAGCTACAGCAGCAGCAGAGCAGCCGAGCAGCAGTAGAGCAGCCGCAGCAGCAGCAGAGCAGCAGCAGCAGTGCAGCAGAGCAGCAGCAGCAGCAGCAGCAGCAGCAGCAGCAGCAGAGCAGCAGCAGCAGCAGCAGCAGAGCAGAGCAGAGCAGAGCAGCAGCAGCAGCAGCAGAGCAGCCGCAGCAGCAGCAGAGCAGCATCAGCAGAGCAGCAGCAGCAGCAGCAGCAGAGCAGCAGAGCAGCAGCAGCAGCAGCAGCAGCAGAGCAGCAGAGCAGCAGCAGTAGTAGCAGCAGAGCAGCAGCAGCAGAAGAGCAGCAGAGCAGCAGCAGCAGAGCAGTAGAGCAGCAGCAGCAGCTGCAGCAGCAGCAGCAGCAGAGCAGCAGAGCAGCAGCAGCAGAGCAGCAGCAGCAGAGCAGCAGCAGCAGAGCAGCAGCAGCAGCAGCGGCAGCAGCAGAGCAGCACCAGCAGCAGCAGCAGCAGCAGAGCAGCAGCAGCAGAAACAGCAGAGCAGCAGCAGCAGCAGCAGCAGCAGCAGCAGAGCAGCGGCAGCAGTCGCAGCAAAGCAGCAGCAGCAGCAGCAGCAGCAGAGCAGCAGCAGCAGCAGCAGCAGCAGCAGCAGCAGAGCAGCAGCAGCAGCAGCAGAGCAGCAGCAGCAGCAGAGCAGCAGCAGCAGCAGAGCAGCAGCAGCAAGCAGCAGCAGCAGCAGCAGAGCAGCAGCAGCAGCAGAGCAGCAGCAGCAGCAGCAGCAGCAGAGCAGCAGCAGAGCAGCAGCAGCAGCAGCCGAGCAGCACCAGCAGCAGCAGCCGAGCAGCAGCAGCAGCAGCAGCAGCAGCAGCAGCAGCAGCAGCAGGCAGCAGCAGCAGCAGCAGCAGCAGAGCAGCGGCAGCAGCAGCAGCAGAGCAGCAGCAGAGCAGCAGCAGCAGCAGCAGCAGCAGAGCAGCAGCAGAGCAGCAGCAGCAGCAGCAGCAGCAGAGCAGCAACAGCAGCAGAGCAGCATTAGCAGCAGCAGAAGCAGCAGAGCAGCAGCAGCAGCAGAGCAGCAGCAGCAGCAGCAGCTGAGCAGCAGCAGCAGCAGCAGCAGAGCAGCAGCTGCAGCAGCAGCAGAGCAGAGCGGCAGCAGCAGAGCAGCAGCAGCAGCATTAGCAGCAGAGCAAGCAGCAGCAGCAGCATAGCAGCAGCAGAAGCAGCAGCAGCAGCAGCAGAGCAGCAGCAGCAGCAGCAGCAGCAGCAGAGCAGCAAGAAGCAGCAGCAGAGCAGCAGCAGCAGCGGAGCAGCAGAGCAGCAGCAGCAGCAGCAGAGCAGCAGCAGCAGCAGAGCAGCAGCAGCAGCAGCAGAGCAGCAACAGCAGCAGCAGAGCAGCAGCAGCAGCAGAGCAGCAGCAGCAGCAGCAGAGCAGCAGCAGCAGCAGAAGCAGCAGAGCAGCAGCAGCAGCAGCAGAGCAGCAGCAGCAGCAGAGCAGCAGCAGCAGCAGAGCAGCAGCAGCAGCAGCAGCAGCAGCAGAGCAGCAGCAGCAGCAGCAGCAGCAGTAGCAGCAGCAGCAGCAGAGCAGCAGCAGCAGCAGCAGCCGAGCAGCAGCAGCAGCAGCAGCAGCAGCAGCAGCAGCAGCAGAGCAGCAGCAGCAGCAGCAGCAGCAGAGCAGCAGCAGCAGCAGCAGCAGAGCAGCAGCAGAGCAGCAGCAGCAGCATGCAGCAGCAGAGCAGCAGCAGAGCAGCAGCAGCAGCAGCAGCAGCAGAGCAGCAACAGCAGCAGAGCAGCATTAGCAGCAGCAGAAGCAGCAGCAGCAGCAGCAGCAGCAGAGAAGCAGCAGCAGCAGCAGCTGAGCAGCAGCAGCAGCAGCAGCTGAGTTGCAGCTGCAGCAGCAGCATAGCAGAGCGGCAGCAGCAGAGCAGCAGCAGCAGCATTAGCAGCAGAGCGAGCAGCAGCAGCAACATAGAAGCAGCAGAAGTAGCAGCAGCAGCAACAGAGCAGCAGCAGCAGCAGAGCAGCAAGAACAGCAGCAGCAGAGCAGCAGCAGCAGCGGAGGCAGCAGAGCAGGAGCAGCAGCAGCAGAGCAGCAGCAGCAGCAGCAGAGCAGCAGCAGCAGCAGCAGAGCAGCAGCAGCAGCAGCAGAGCAGCAGCAGCAGCAGCAGAGCAGCAGCAGCAGCAGAGCAGCAACAGCAGCAGGGCAGCAGCAGCAGAGCAGCAGCAGAGCAGCAGCAAAGCAGCAGCAGCAGAGCAGCAGCAGCAGCAGAGCAGCACCAGCAGCAGCAGCAGAGCAGCAGCCAGCAGAGCAGCAGCAGAGCAGCAGCAGCAGCAGCAGCAGCAGCAGCAGCAGAAGCAGCAGCAGAGCAGCAGCAGCAGCAGCAGAGCAGCAGCAGCAGCAGAGCAGCAGCAGCAGCAGCAGAGCAGCAGCAGAAGCAGCGGCAGCAGAGCAGCAGCAGCAGCAGAGCAGCAGCAGCAGCAGAGCAGCACGCAGCAGCAGAGCAGCAGCAGCAGCAGAACAGCAGCTGAAGCAGCAGCAGAGCAGCAGCAGCTGCAGAGCAGCAGCAGAGCAGCAGCAGAGCAGCAGCAGCAGCAGCAGCAGCAGAGCAGCAGCAGCAGCAGCAACAGCAGAGCAGCAGCAGCAGCAGAGCAGCAGCAGCAGAAGCAGCAGCAGCAACAGAGCAGCAGCAGAGCAGCAGCAGCAGCAGAGCAGCAGCAGCAGCAGAGCAGCAACAGCAAAAGAGCAGCAGCAGCAGAAGCAGCAGGGCAGCAGAGCAGCAGCAGCAGAGCAGCAGCAGCAGCAGAGCAGCAGCAGCACATGCAGCAGAGCAGCACCAGCAGCAGAGCGGCAGCAGCAGAGCAGCAGCAGTAGCAGAGCAGCAGCAGCAGCAGCAGCAGCAGCAGCAGCAGCAGCAGAAGAGCAGCAGCAGCAGCAGAGCAGCAGCAGCAGAGCAGCAGCAGCAGCAGCAGCAGCAGCAGCAGAGCAGCAGCAGCAGCAGAGCAGCAGCAGCAGCAGCAGCAGAGCAGCAGCAGAGCAGCAGCAGCAGCAGCAGCAGCAGAGCAGCAGCAGAGCAGCAGCAGCAGCAGCAGCAGAGCAGCAACAGCAGCAGAGCAGCATTAGCAGCAGCAGAAGCAGCAGAGCAGCAGCAGCAGCAGAGCAGCAGCAGCAGCAGCTGAGTAGCATCAGCAGCAGCAGCTGAGTAGCAGCTGCAGCAGCAGCATAGCAGCAGCGGCAGCAGCGGAGCAGCAGCAGCAGCATTAGCAGCAGAGAAAGCAGCAGCAGCAGCAACATAGAAGCAGCAGAAGTAGCAGCAGCAGCAACAGACCAGCAGCAGCAGTAGCAGCAGCAGCAGCAGAGCAGCAAGAACAGCAGCAGCAGAGCAGCAACAGCAGCGGAGGCAGCAGTAGCAGCAGCCGACAGCGGCAGCAGCAGCAGCAGCAGCAGAGCAGCAGAGCAGGAGCAGCAGCAGCAGCAGCAGAGCAGGAGCAGCAGCAGAGCAGCAGCAGCAGAGCAGCAGCAGCAGCAGCAACAGCAGCAGTAGCAGCAGCAGCAGCAGAGCAGCAGCAGCAGCAGCAGCAGAGCAGCAGCAGCAGAGCAGCAGCAGCAGCAGAGCAGAGCAGCAGCAGCAGCAGCAGCAGAGCAGCAGCAGCAGCAGAGCAGCAGCAGCGAGCAGCAGCAGCAGCAGCAGCAGCAGCAGCAGAGCAGCAGCAGCAGCAGCAGAGCAGCAGCAGCAGCAGCAGCATAGCAGCAGAGCAGCAGCAGCATCAGCAGCAGAGCAGCTGCAGCAGTAGCAGCAGCAGCAGCAGCAGAGCAGCAGCAGCAGCAAGGCAGCAGCAGCAGCAGAGCAGCAGCAGCAGCAGCAGAGCAGCAGCAGCAGCAGCCGAGCAGCAGCAGCAGCAGCAGAAGAGCAGCAGCAGCAGAAGAGCAGCAGCAGCAGCAGAGCAGCAGCAGCAGCAGCGGCAGCAGCAGCAGCAGCAGAGCAGCAGCAGCAGCAGAGCAGCAGCAGCAGAGCAGCAGCAGAGCAGCCGCAGCAGCAGCAGAGCAGCAGCAGAGCAGCAGCAGCAGCAGAGCAGCCGCAGCAGCAGCAGAGCAGCAGCAGAGCAGCAGCAGCAGCAGAGCAGCAGCAGCAGCAGAGCAGCTCCAGCACCAGACCAGCAGCAGCAGCAGCAGCAGAGCAGCAGCAGCAGCAGAGCAGCAGCAGCAGCAGCAGAGCAGCAGAGCAGCAGGGCAGAAGCAGCAGAGCAGCATCAGCAGCAGCAGAGCAGCAGCAGCAGCATTAGCAGCAGAGCAGCAGCAGAGCAGCCCCAGCAGCAGACCAGCAGCAGCAGCAGAGCAGCAGCAGCAGCAGAGCAGCAGAGCAGCAGGGAAGAAGCAGCAGAGCAGCATCAGCAACAGCAGAGCAGCAGCAGCAGCTTTAGCAGCAGAGCAGCAGAAGCAGCAGCAGCAGAGCAGCAGCAACAGTAGCAGCAGCAGCAGAGCAGCAGAAGCCGCAGCAGAGCAGCAGCAGCAGCAGCAGCACCAGCAGCAGCAGCAGCAGCAGAGCAGCAGCAGAGCAGCAGCAGCAGCAGGAGCAGCAGAGCAGCAGCAGCAGCAGAGCAGCAGCAGCACCAGAGCAGCAGCAGCAGAGCAGCAGCAGCAGCAGGAGCAGAAGCAGCAGCAGCAGAAGCTTTAGCAGCAGAGCAGCAGCAGCAACAGCAGAGCAGCAGCAGCAGCAGCAGCAGACAGCGGCAGCAGCAGCAGCAGAGCAGCAGCAGCAGAGCAGCAGCAGCAGAGCAGCAGCAGCAGCAGCAGCAGCAGAGCAGCAGCAGCAGCAGCAGAGCAGCAGCAGCAGCAGCAGCAGAGCAGCAGCAGCAGCAGCAGAGCAGCAGCAGAGCAGCAGCAGCAGAGCAGCCCAGCAGCAGAGCAGCAGCAGCAGCAGCAGCAGCAGCAGCAGAGCAGCAGCAGCAGCAGCAGCAGAGCAGCAGCAGCAGCAGCAGAGCAGCAGGCAGCAGAAGCGAGCAGAGCAGCAGCAGCAAGCAGCAGCAGCAGCAGCAGCAGCAGCAGAGCAGCAGCAGCAGAGCAGCAGCAGCAGCAGCAGAGCAGCAGCAGCAGCAGAGCAGCAGCAGCAGCAGCAGCAGCAGCAGCAGAGCAGCAGCAGCAGCAGCAGAGCAGCAGCAGCAGCAGCAGCAGAGCAGCAGCAGCAGCAGCAACAGCAGAAGCAGCAAGCAGCAGCAGCAGCAGCAGAGCAGCAGAAGCAGCAGCAGAGCAGCAGCAGCAGCAGAGCAGCAGCAGCAGCAGCAGCAGCAGCAGCAGAGCAGCAGCAGCAGCAGCAGAGCAGCAGCAGCAGAGCAGCAGCAGCAGAGCAGCAGCAGCAGCAGCAGAGCAGCAGCAGCAGCAGAGCAGCAGCAGCAGAGCAGCAGCAGCAGCAGGAGCAGCAGCAGCAGCAGCAGAAGCTAGCAGCAGAGCAGCAGCAGCAGCAGCAGAGCAGCAGCAGCAGCAGCAGCAGCAGCAGCAGCAGCATAGCAGCAGAGCAGCAGCAGCAGCAGCAAGCAGAGCAGCAGCAGCAGTAGCAGCAGCAGCAGAGCAGCAGAAGCAGCAGCAGAGCAGCAGCAGCAGCAGAGCAGCAGCAGCAGCAGAGCAGCAGCAGCAGCAGCAGCAGCAGCAGCCAGACCAGCAGCAGCAGCAGAGCAGCAGGAGCAGAGCAGCAGCAGAGCAGCAGCAGCAGCAGCAGCAGCAGCAGCAGCAGCAGCAGAGCAGCAGCAGCACCAGAGCAGCAGCAGCAGCAGCAGGAGCAGCAGCAGCAGCAGCAGAAGCTTAGCAGCAGAGCAGCAGCAGCAACAGCAGAGCAGCAGCAGCAGCAGCGGCAACAGAGCAGCAGCAGCAGTAGCAGCAGCAGCAGCAGAGCAGCAGCTGAGTAGCAGCAGCAGAGCAGCAGCAGCAGAGCAGCAGCAGAGCAGCAACCGCAGCAGCAGAGCAGCAGCAGCAGCAGCATTAGCAGCAGAGCAGCAGCAGCAGCATAGCAGCAGAGCAGCAGCAGCAGCAGTAGCAGCAGCAGAAGCAGAGCAGCAGCAGCAGAGCAGCAGCAGTAGCAGAGCAGCAGCAGCAGCAGCAGCAGCAGAGCAGCAGCAGCAGCAGAGCAGCAGCAGCAGAGCAGCAGCAGCAGCAGCAGCATTAGCAGCAGAGCAGCAGCAGCAGCATTAGCAGCAGAGCAGCAGCAGCAGCAGCATAGCAGCAGCAGAAGCAGAGCAGCAGCAGTATCAGAGCAGCAGCAGTATCAGAGCAGCAGCAGCGGCAGCAGAGCAGCAGCAGCAGCAGAGCAGCAGCAGAGCAGCAGCAGCAGAGCAGCAGCAGCAGCAGCAGCAGCAGACCCGCAGCAGCAGAGCCGCAGCAGCAGAAGCAGCAGCAGCAGAGCAGCAGCAGCAACAGCAGAGCAGCAGCAGCAGCAGCGGCAACAGAGCAGCAGCAGCAGTAGCAGCAGCAGCAGCAGAGCAGCAGCAGCAGCAGCTGAGTAGCAGCAGCAGAGCAGCAGCAGCAACAGAGCAGCAGCAGCAGCAGAGCAGCAGCAGCAGCAGCAGAGCAGCAGCAGCAGCAGAGCAGCAGCAGCAGCAGCATTAGCAGCAGAGCAGCAGCAGCAGCATCATTAGCAGCAGAGCAGCAGCAGCAGCAACAGAGCAGCCGCAGCACTAGCAGCAGCAGCAGAGCAGCAGCAGCAGCAGAGCAGCAGCAGAGCAGCAACAGCAGCAGCAGAGCTGCAGCAGCAGCAGAGCAGCAGCAGCAGCAGCAGCAGCAGCAGCAGCAGCAGCAGAGCAGCAGCAGCTGAGCAGCAGCAGCAGCAGCAGAGCAGCACCAGCAGAGCAGCAGCAGCAGCAGCAGCAGAGCAGCAGCAGCAGCAGCAGAGCAGCAGCAGAGCAGCAGCAGAGCAGCAGAGAGCAGCAGCAGCAGCAGCAGCAGAGCAGCAGCAGCAGCAGCAGCAGCAGCAGCAGAGCAGCAGCAGCAGCAGAGCAGCAGCAGCAGCAGAAGAGCAGCAACAGCAGCAGCAGCAGCAGAGCAGAAGCAGCTGAGCAGCAGCAGAGCAGCAGCAGCAGCAGAGCAGCAGCAGCAGCGGCAGCATTAGCAGCAGAGCAGCAGCAGCAGCAGAGCAGCAAGAGCAGCAGCAGAGCAGCAGCAGCAGCAGCCGAGCAGCAGCAGCAGCAGACCCGCAGCAGCAGAGCAGCAGCAGCAGAGCAGCAGCAGCAGAGCAGCAGCAGCAACAGCAGAGCAGCAGCAGCAGCAGAGCAGCAGCAGCAGCGGCAGCAGCAGCAGAGCAGCAGCAGCAGAGCAGCCCCAGCAGCAGACCAGCAGCAGCAGCAGCAGAGCAGCAGCAGCAGAGCAGCAGCAGCAGCAGAGCAGCAGCAGCAGCAGCAGAGCAGCAGCAGCAGAGCAGCAGCAGCAGCAGCAGCAGAGCAGCAGCAGCAGCAGCAGCAGAGCAGCAGCAGCAGCAGCAGCAGCAGCAGCAGCAGCAGCAGCAGTGCAGCAGCAGCAGCAGAGCAGCAGCAGCAGCAGCAGCAGCAGCAGCAAGCAGAGCAGCAGCAGAGCAGCAGCAGCAGCAGCAGCAGCAGCAGCAAGCAGCAGCAGCAGCAGCAGCAGCAGAGCAGCAGAGCAGCAGCAGCAGCAGCAGCAGCAGCAGCAGCAGAGCAGCAGCAGCAGCAGCAGCAGCAGAGCAGCAGCAGCAGCAGCAGCAGCAGCAGCAGAGCAGCAGCAGCAGCAGCAGCAGAGCAGCAGCA
>JARKHS020033874.1:177500-197500 GCA_030143305.2 Amblyomma americanum
AGCAGCAGCAGAGCAGCAGCAGCAGCAGCAGAGCAGCAGCAGCAGCAGCAGCAGAGCAGCAGCAGCAGCAGCAGCAGCAGCAGAGCAGCAGCAGCAGCAGAGCAGCAGCAGCAGAGCGCAGCAGCAGCAGCAGCAGAGCAGAGCAGCAGCAGCAGCAGCAGCAGCAGCAGAGCAGCAGCAGCAGCAGCAGCAGAAGCAGCAGCAGCAGCAGCAGCAGCAGCAGAGCAGCAGCAGCAGCAGCAGCAGCTGAGCAGCAGCAGCAGCAGCAGCAGCAGAGCAGCAGCAGCAGCAGAGCAGCAGCAGCAGAGCAGCAGCAGCAGAGCAGCAGCAGCAGCAGAGCAGCAGCAGCAGCAGAGCAGCAGCAGCAGCAGCAGAGCAGCAGCAGCAGCAGCAGCAGAGCAGCAGCAGCAGCAGCAGAGCAGAGCAGCAGCAGAGCAGCAGCAGCAGCAGCAGCAGCAGCAGAGCAGCAACAGCAGCAGAGCAGCATTAGCAGCAGCAGAAGCAGCAGAGCAGCAGCAGCAGCAGCAGCAGAGCAGCAGCAGCAGCAGCAGCTGAGCAGCATCAGCAGCAGCAGCTGAGCAGCAGCTGCAGCAGCAGCATAGCAGAGCGGCAGCAGCAGAGCAGCAGCAGCAGCATTAGCAGCAGAGCAGCAGCAGCAGCAGCATAGCAGCAGCAGAAGTAGCAGCAGCAGCAACAGAGCAGCAGCAGCAGCAGCAGCAGCAGCAGCAGCAGCAGCAGCAGCAGAGCAGCAGCAGAGCAGCAGCAGCAGAGCAGCAGCAGCAGAGCAGCAGCAGCAGCAGCAGGCAGCAGCAGCAGCAGCAGCAGCAGCGGCAGCAGCAGCAGCAGAGCAGCAGCAGCAGCAGCAGCAGCGGAGTAGCAGCAGCAGCAGAGCAGCAGCAGCAGCAGCAGCAGACAGCAGCAGCAGCAGCAGCAGCAGCAGCAGCAGAGCAGCAGCAGCAGCAGCAGCAGAGCAGCAGCAGCAGCAGCAGCAGCAGCAGCAGCAGCAGCAGCAGCAGAGCAGCAGCAGCAGCAGCAGCAGCAGCAGCAGCAGCAGCAGCAGCAGAGCAGCAGCAGCAGAGCAGCAGCAGCAGCAGCAGCAGCAGCAGCAGCAGCAGCAGCAGCAGCAGCAGAGCAGCAGCAGCAGCAGCAGCAGCAGCAGCAGAGCAGCAGCAGCAGCAGCAGAGCAGCAGCAGCAGCAGCAGCAGAGCAGCAGCAGCAGCAGCGCAGAGCAGCAGCAGCAGCAGCAGCAGCAGCAGAGCAGCAGCAGCAGAGCAGCAGCAGCAGCAGCAGAGCAGCAGCACAGCAGCAGCAGCAGCAGAGCAGCAGCAGCAGCAGCAGAGCAGCAGCAGCAGAGCAGCAGCAGCAGCAGCAGCAGCAGCAGCAGCAGCAGCAGAGCAGCAGCAGAGCAGCAGCAGCAGCAGAGCAGCAGCAGCAGCAGAGCAGCAGCAGCAGCAGCAGCAGAGCAGCAGAGCAGCAGCAGCAGCAGCAGCAGAGCAGCAGCAGAGCAGCAGCAGCAGCAGCAGCAGCAGAGCAGCAGCAGCAGAGCAGCAGCAGCAGCAGCAGCAGAGCAGCAGCAGCAGCAGAGCAGCAGCAGCAGAGCAGCAGCAGCAGCAGAGCAGCAGCAGCAGAGCAGCAGCAGCAGCAGAGCAGCAGCAGCAGCAGCAGAGCAGCAGCAGCAGCAGCAGAGCAGCAGCAGCAGCAGAGCAGCAGCAGCAGCAGCAACAGCAGAGCAGCAGCAGCAGCAGCAGAGCAGAGCAGCAGCAGCAGCAGCAGCAGCAGAGCAGCAGCAGCAGCAGAGCAGCAGCAGCAGCAGCAGAGCAGCAGCAGCAGAGCAGCAGCAGCAGAGCAGCAGAGCAGCAGCAGCAGCAGCAGCAGAGCAGCAGCAGCAGCAGCAGCAGCAGCAGCAGAGCAGCAGCAGCAGCAGCAGAAGCAGCAGCAGCAGCAGCAGAGCAGCAGCAGAGCAGCAGCAGCAGCAGAGCAGCAACAGCAGAGCAGCAGCAGCAGAAGCAGCAGAGCAGCAGAGCAGCAGCAGCAGCAGCAGAGCAGCAGCAGCAGCAGAGCAGCAGCAGCACAGCAGCAGCAGAGCGGCAGCAGCAGAGCAGCAGCAGCAGCAGCAGAGCAGCAGCAGCAGAGCAGCAGCAGCAGCAGCAGCAGAGCAGCAGCAGCAGCAGAGCAGCAGCAGCAGAGCAGCAGCAGCAGCAGAGAGCAGCAGCAGAGCAGCAGCAGCAGCAGCAGAGCAGCAGCAGCAAGCAGCAGAGCAGCAGCAGCAGCAGCAGAGCAGCAGCAGCAGCAGAGCAGCAGCAGCAGCAGCAACAGCAGAGCAGCAGCAGCAGCAGCAGCAGAGCAGCAGCAGCAGAGCAGCAGCAGCAGCAGAGCAGAGCAGCAGCAGCAGCAGAGCAGCAGCAGCAGCAGAGCAGCAGCAGCAGCAGCAGCAGCAGAGCAGCAGCAGCAGCAGCAGAGCAGCAGCAGCAGCAGAGCAGCAGCAGCAGCAGAGCAGCAGCAGCAGAGCAGCAGCAGCAGCAGCAGCAGCAGCAGCAGCAGCAGCAGCAGCAGAGCAGCAGCAGCAGCAGAGCAGCAGCAGCAGCAGCAGCAGCAGCAGAGCAGCAGCAGCAGCAGAGCAGCAGCAGCAGCAGCAGCAGCAGCAGCAGAGCAGCAGCAGCAGCAGCAGCAGAGCAGCAGCAGCAGCAGCATAGCAGAGCAGCAGCAGCAGAGCAGCAGCAGCAGCAGAGCAGCAGAGCAAGCAGCAGCAGCAAGCAGCAGCAGCAGCAGTAGCAGCAGCAGCAGCAGAGCAGCAGCAGCAGCAGCAGCAGCAGCAGCAGAGCAGCAGCAGCAGCAGCAGCAGCAGCAGCAGCGGAGCAGCAGAGCAGCAGCAGCAGCGAGCAGCAGCAGCAGGAGCAGCAGCAGCAGCAGCAGAGCAGCAGCAGCAGCAGAGCAGCAGCAGCGCAGCAGAGCAGCAGCAGCAGCAGCAGCAGAGCAGCAGCAGCAGCAGCAGAGCAGCAGCAGCAGCAGAGCAGCAGCAGCAGCAGAGCAGCAGCAGCAGAGCAGCAGCAGCAGCAGCAGAGCAGCAGCCAGCAGCAGCAGCAGAGCAGCAGCAGAGCAGCAGCAGCAGCAGCAGCAGAGCAGCAGCAGAGCAGCAGCAGCAGCAGCAGCAGCAGCAGCAGCAGAGCAGCAGCAGCAGCAGCAGCAGCAGCAGCAGAGCAGCAGCAGCAGCAGCAGCAGCAGCAGAGCAGCAGCAGCAGCAGAGCAGCAGCAGCAGAGCAGCAGCAGCAGCAGAGCAGCAGCAGCAGCAGCAGACAGCAGCAGCAGCAGCAGCAGAGCAGCAGCAGCAGCAGAGCAGCAGCAGCAGCAGCAGCAGCAGAGCAGCAGCAGAGCAGCAGCAGCAGCAGCAGCAGCAGCAGAGCAGCAGCAGCAGCAGAGCAGCAGCAGCAGAGCAGCAGCAGCAGCAGCAGAGCAGCAGCAGCAGAGCAGCAGCAGCAGCAGCAGCAGCAGCAGAGCAGCAGCAGCAGCAGCAGCAGCAGCAGCAGAGCAGCAGCAGCAGCAGAGCAGCAGCAGCAGCAGCAGCAGCAGCAGCAGCAGCAGAGCAGCAGCAGAGCAGCAGCAGCAGCAGAGCAGCAGCAGCAGCAGAGCAGCAGCAGCAGCAGCAGCAGAGCAGCAGAGCAGCAGCAGCAGCAGCAGAGCAGCAGCAGCAGCAGAGCAGCAGCAGCACAGCAGCAGCAGAGCAGCAGCAGCAGAGCAGCAGCAGCAGCAGCAGCAGAGCAGCAGCAGCAGAGCAGCAGCAGCAGCAGCAGAAGAGCAGCAGCAGCAGCAGAGCAGCAGCAGCAGAGCAGCAGCAGCAGCAGCAGCAGCAGCAGAGCAGCAGCAGCAGCAGCAGAGCAGCAGCAGCATTAGCAGCAGAGCAGCAGCAGCAGCAGCAGAGCAGCAGCAGCAGCAGAGCAGCAGCAGCAGCAGCAGCAGCAGAGCAGCAGCAGCAGCAGCAGCAGAGCAGCAGCAGCAGAGCAGCAGCAGCAGCAGAGCAGCAGCAGCAGCAGCAGCAGCAGCAGCAGCAGCAGCAGCAGCAGCAGAGCAGCAGCAGCAGCAGCAGCAGCAGCAGCAGCAGCAGAGCAGCAGCAGCAGCAGAGCAGCAGCAGCAGAGCAGCAGCAGCAGAGCAGCAGCAGCAGCAGCAGCAGCAGCAGAGCAGCAGCAGAGCAGCAGCAGCAGCAGAGCAGCAGCAGCAGAGCAGCAGCAGCAGCAGCAGCAGCAGCAGCAGCAGCAGCAGCAGAAGCAGCAGCAGAGCAGCAGCAGCAGCAGCAGCAGCAGCAGCAGCAGCAGCATGCAGCAGCAGAGCAGCAGCAGCAGCAGCAGCAGCAGCAGCAGAGCAGCAACAGCAGCAGAGCAGCATTAGCAGCAGCAGAAGCAGCAGAGCAGCAGCAGCAGCAGCAGCAGCAGCAGCAGCAGCAGCAGCAGAGCAGCAGCAGCAGCAGCAGCAGAGCAGCAGCAGCAGCAGCAGCAGCAGCAGCAGAGCAGCAGCAGCAGCAGCAGCAGCAGCAGCAGCAGCAGCAGAGCAGCAGCAGCAGCAGCAGCAGCAGCAGCAGCAGCAGCAGCAGCAGCAGAGCAGCAGCAGCAGAGCAGCAGCAGCAGCAGAGCAGCAGAGCAGCAGCAGAGCAGCAGCAGCAGCAGAGCAGCAGCCAGCAGCAGCAGCAGCAGCAGCAGCAGAGCAGCAGCAGCAGCAGCAGCAGCAGCAGCAGCAGCAGAGCAGCAGCAGCAGCAGCAGCAGCAGCAGCAGCAGCAGCAGCAGAGCAGCAGCAGCAGCAGCAGCAGCAGCAGCAGCAGAGCAGCAGCAGCAGCAGCAGCAGCAGCAGAGCAGCAGCAGCAGAGCAGCAGCAGCAGCAGAGCAGCAGCAGCAGCAGAGCAGCAGCAGCAGCAGCAGCAGCAGCAGCAGCAGAGCAGCAGCAGCAGCAGCAGCAGCAGCAGCAGCAGAGCAGCAGCAGCAGCAGCAGCAGCAGCAGCAGCAGAGCAGCAGCAGCAGCAGCAGCAGCAGCAGCAGCAGCAGAGCAGCAGCAGCAGCAGCAGCAGCAGCAGCAGCAGAGCAGCAGCAGCAGCAGCAGAGCAGCAGCAGCAGCAGCAGAGCAGCAGCAGCAGCAGCAGCAGCAGCAGCAGCAGCAGCAGCAGCAGCAGCAGCAGCAGCAGCAGCAGAGCAGCAGCAGAGCAGCAGCAGAGCAGCAGCAGCAGCAGCAGCAGCAGCAGCAGCAGCAGCAGCAGCAGCAGCAGCAGCAGCAGAGCAGCAGCAGCAGCAGCAGCAGCAGCAGCAGCAGCAGCAGCAGCAGCAGCAGAGCAGCAGCAGCAGAGCAGCAGCAGCAGCAGCAGCAGCAGCAGCAGCAGCAGCAGCAGAGCAGCAGCAGCAGCAGCAGCAGCAGCAGCAGCAGCAGCAGCAGCAGCAGCAGAGCAGCAGCAGCAGCAGCAGAGCAGCAGCAGCAGCAGCAGAGCAGCAGCAGCAGCAGCAGCAGCAGAGCAGCAGCAGAGCAGCAGCAGCAGCAGAGCAGCAGCAGCAGCAGCAGCAGCAGCAGCAGAGCAGCAGCAGCAGCAGCAGACAGCAGCAGCAGCAGCAGCAGCAGCAGCAGCAGCAGCAGCAGCAGCAGCAGCAGCAGCGAGCAGCAGCAGCAGCAGCAGCAGCAGCAGCAGCAGCAGCAGCAGAGCAGCAGCAGCAGCAGCAGAGCAGCAGCAGCAGAGCAGCAGCAGCAGCAGAGCAGCAGCAGCAGCAGAGCAGCAGCAGAGCAGCAGCAGAGCAGCAGCAGCAGCAGAAGCAGCAGCAGAGCAGCAGCAGCAGCAGCAGCAGCAGAGCAGCAGCAGCAGCAGCAGCATAGCAGCAGAGCAGCAGCAGCAGCAGCAGAGCAGCAGCAGCAGTAGCAGCAGCAGCAGCAGAGCAGCAGCAGCAGCAGCAGCAGCAGCAGCAGCAGCAGCAGCAGCAGCAGCAGAGCAGCAGCAGCAGCAGCAGCAGCAGCAGCAGCAGCAGCAGCAGCAGCAGAGCAGCAGCAGCAGCAGCAGCAGCAGCAGCAGCAGCAGCAGCAGCAGCAGCAGCAGCAGCAGCAGCAGAGCAGCAGCAGCAGCAGAGCAGCAGCAGCAGCAGAGCAGCAGAGCAGCAGCAGCAGAGCAGCAGCAGCAGCAGCAGCAGCAGAGCAGCAGCAGCAGCAGCAGCAGCAGCAGAGCAGCAGCAGCAGAGCAGCAGCAGCAGCAGCAGAGCAGCAGCAGCAGCAGCAGCAGCAGCAGAGCAGCAGCAGCAGCGGCAGCAGCAGCAGCAGAGCAGCAGCAGCAGCAGCAGCAGAGCAGCAGCAGAGCAGCAGCAGAGCAGCAGCAGCAGCAGCAGCAGCAGCAGCAGCAGCAGCAGCAGCAGCAGAGCAGCAGCAGCAGCAGCAGCAGCAGCAGCAGCAGCAGCAGCAGCAGCAGCAGAGCAGCAGCAGCAGAGCAGCAGCAGCAGAGCAGCAGCAGCAGCAGCAGCAGCAGCAGCAGCAGCAGCAGCAGAGCAGCAGCAGCAGCAGCAGCAGAGCAGCAGCAGCAGAGCAGCAGCAGCAGCAGCAGCAGCAGCAGAGCAGCAGCAGCAGCAGAGCAGCAGCAGCAGCAGCAGCAGCAGCAGCAGCAGAGCAGCAGCAGCAGAGCAGCAGCAGCAGCAGAGCAGCAGCAGCAGCAGCAGCAGAGCAGCAGCAGCAGAGCAGCAGCAGCAGCAGCAGCAGCAGCAGAGCAGCAGCAGCAGAGCAGCAGCAGCAGAGCAGCAGCAGCAGCAGAGCAGCAGCAGCAGCAGCAGCATTAGCAGCAGAGCAGCAGCAGCAGCAACAGCAGCAGCAGTAGCAGCAGCAGCAGCAGCAGCAGCAGCAGCAGCAGCAGCAGCAGAGCAGCAGCAGCAGCAGCAGCAGCAGCAGAAGCAGCAGCAGCAGAGCAGCAGCAGCAGCAGCAGGCAGCAGCAGCAGCAGCAGCAGCAGCAGAGCAGCAGCAGCAGCAGCAGCCAGCAGCAGCAGCAGCAGCAGCAGCAGAGCAGCAGCAGCAGCAGAGCAGCAGCAGCAGCAGGCAGCAGCAGCAGCAGAGCAGCAGCAGAGCAGCAGCAAAGCAGCAGCAGCAGAGCAGCAGCAGCAGCAGCAGAGCAGCAGCAGCAGCAGCAGCAGAGCAGCACCAGCAGAGCAGCAGCAGAGCAGCAGCAGCAGGAGCAGCAGCAGCAGCAGCAGCAGCAGCAGCAGAGCAGCAGCAGCAGCAACAGAGCAGCAGCAGCAGCAGCAGAGCAGCAGCAGCAGCAGCGGCAGCAGAGCAGCAGCAGCAGCAGAGCAGCAGCAGCAGCAGAGCAGCACCAGCAGCAGAGCAGCAGCAGCAGCAGCAGCAGAACAGCAGCAGCAGCAGCAGCAGAGCAGCAGCAGCAGCAGAGCAGCAGCAGATCAGCAGCAGCAGAGCAGCAGCAGCAGAGCAGCAGCAGCAGCAGCAGCAGCAGAGCAGCAGCACAGAGCAGCAGCAGAGCAGCAGCAGCAGCAGCAGAGCAGCAGCAGCAGCAGAGCAGCAGCAGAGCAGCAGCAGCAGCAGCAGAGCAGCACAGCAGCAGAGCAGCAGCAGCAGCAGAGCAGCAGCAGCAGAGCAGCAGCAGTAGCAGAGCAGCAGCAGCAGCAGCAGAGCAGCAGCAGCAGCAGCAGCAGAGAGCAGCAGCAGCAGCAGAGCAGCAGCAGCAGCAGCAGCAGCAGCAGCAGCAGAGCAGCGGCAGCAGCAGAGCAGCAGCAGCAGAGCAGCAGCAGCATTAGCAGCAGAGCAGCAGCAGCAGCAGCAACAGAGCAGCAGCAGCAGCAGAGCAGCAGCAGCAACAGCAGAGCAGCAGCAGCAGCAGCAGAAGCAGAGCAGCAGCAGCAGCAGAGCAGCAGCAGCAACAGCAGAGCAGCAGGAGCAGAGCAGCAGCAGCAGCAGGGCAGCAGGGCAGCAGCAGCAGAGCGCAGCAGCAGCAGCAGCAGCAGAGCAGCAGCAGCAGAGCAGCAGCAGCAGAGCAGCAGCAGCAGGAGCAGCAGCATTAGCAGCAGAGCAGCAGCAGCAGCAGAACCATTAGCAGCAGAGCAGCAGCAGCAGCAGAGCTGCAGCAGCAGTAGCAGCAGCAGCAGTAGCAGCAGCAGCAGCAGAGCAGCAGCAGCAGCGGCAGCTGAGCAGCAGCAGCAGAGCAGCAGCAGCAGCAGAGCAGCAGCAGCAGAGCAGCAGCAGCAGCGGCAGCTGAGCAGCAGCAGAGCAGCAGCAGCAGAGCAGCAGCAGCAGAGCAGCAGCAGCAGCAGAGCAGCAGCAGAGCAGCAGCAGCAGCAGAACCGCAGCAGCAGCAGCAGCAGAGCAGCAGCAGCAGCAGAGCAGCAGCAGCAGCATACAGCAGCAGAGCAGCAGCAGAGCAGCAGCAGTAGCAGCAAAAGCAGCAGCAGAGCAGCAGCAGCAGCAGCAGAAGCAGCAGAGCAGCTGCAGCAGCAGCAGAGCAGCAGCAGCAGCAGCAGAGCAGCAACAGCAGCAGAGCAGCATTAGCAGCAGCAGAAGCAGCAGCAGCAGCAGCAGCAGCAGCAGCAGAGCAGCAGCAGCAGCAGCAGCTGAGTTGCAGCAGCAGCAGCAGCTGAGTAGCAGCTGCAGCAGCAGCATAGCAGAGCGGCAGCAGCAGAGCAGCTGCAGCAGTAGTAGCAGCAGAGCAAGCAGCAGCACCAACAGACAAGCAGCAGAAGTAGCAGCAGCAGCAACAGAGCAGCAGCAGCAGTAGCAGTAGCAGCAGCAGAGCAGCAGCAGCAGCAGCAGAGCAGCAGCAGCAGAGCAGCAGCAGCAGAGCAGCAGCAGCAGCAGCAGCAGCAGAGCAGCAGCAGCAGCTGCAGCAGAGCAGCAGCAGCAGCTGCAGCAGAGCAGCAGAGCAGCAGCAGCAGCAGCAGCAGCAGCGGCAGCAGTAGCGGCAGAGCAGCAGCAGCAGCAGCAGCAGTGCAGCAGCAGCAGCAGCAGAGCAGTGGCAGCAGTAGCAGCAGCAGCAGCAGTAGCAGCATGCAGCAGCAGAGCAGCAGCAGAGCAGCAGCAGAGCAGCAGCAGTAGCAGCAGCAGCAGCAGCAGAGCAGCAACAGCAGCAGAGCAGCAGTACAAGCAGCAGAAGCAGCAGAGCAGCAGCAGCAGCAGAGAAGCAGCAGCAGCTGAGCAGCAGCAGCAGCAGCAGCTGAGCAGCAGCTGCAGCAGCAGCATAGCAGAGCGGCAGCAGCGGAGCAGCAGCAGCAGCATTAGCAGCAGAGAAAGCAGCAGCAGCAGCAGCATAGAAGCAGCAGAAGTAGCAGCAGCAGCAGCAGACCAGCAGTAGCAGCAGCAGCAGCACAGCAGCAAGAACAGCAGCAGCAGAGCAGCAACAGCAGCGAAGGCAGCAGTAGCAGCAGCAGACAGCGGCAGCAGCAGCAGCAGCAGCAGCAGAGCAGCAGAGCAGGAGCAGCAGCAGCGGAGTAGCACCCGCCGCAGCAGAGCAACAGCAGCAGCAGAGCAGCAGCAGAGCAGCAGCAGCAGCAGCAGAGCAGGAGCAGCAGCAGAGCAGCAGCAGCAGCAGCAGCAACAGCAGCAGTAGCAGCAGCAGCAGAGCAGCAGCAGCAGCAGAGCAGCAGCAGCAGTAGCAGCTGCAGCAGAGCAGCAGCAGCAGCAGTAGCAGAGCAGCAGCAGCAGCAGAAGCAGAGCAGCAGCAGCAGCAGAGCAGCACCAGGAGCCGCAGCAGAACAGCAGCTGCAGCAGCAGCAGAGCAGCAGCAGGAGAGCAGCAGCTGCAGAGCAGCAGCAGAGCAGCAGCAGAGCAGCAGCAGAGCAGCAGCAGAGCAGCAGCAGCAGAGCAGCAGCAGCAGAGCAGCAGGAGCAGCAGAGTAGCAGCAGCAGCAGCAGCAGAGCAGCAGAAGCAGCAGAGCAGCAGCAGCAGCAGAGCAGCAGCAGAGCAGCAGCAGCAGACAGCAGCAGCAGCAGCAGCAGCAGCAGCAGAGCAGCAGCAGCAGCAGAGCAGCACCAGCAGCAGCAGAGCAGCAGCAGCAGCAGAGCAGCAGCAGCAGCAGCAGCAGAGCAGCAGCAGCAGCAGAGCAGCAGCAGCAGAGCAGCAGCAGCAGCAGAGCAGCAGCAGAGCAGCCGCAGCAGCAGAGCAGCAGCAGCAGAGCAGCCCAGCAGCAGACCAGCAGCAGCAGCAGCAGAGCAGCAGCAGAGCAGCAGCAGCAGAGCAGCAGAACAGCAGCAGCAGCAGAAGCAGAGCAGCAGCAGCAGTAGCAGCAGCAGCAGAGCAGTAGCAGCAGAGCAGCAGCAGCAGCAGAGCAGCAGCAGCAGCAGCAGAAGCAGCAGCAGCAGCAGCAGAGCAGCAGCAGAGCAGCAGCAGCTGAGCAGCAGACAGCAAAAGAGCAGCAGCAGCAGAAGCGGCAGAGCAGCAGAGCAGCAGCAGCAGCAGCAGAGCAGCAGCAGCAGCAGAGGAGCAGCAGCACAGCAGCAGCAGAGCGGCAGCAGCAGAGCAGCAGCAGCAGCAGCAGAGCAGCAGCAGCAGAGCAGCAGCAGCAGCAGCAGCAGAAGCAGCAGCAGCAGCAGCAGAGCAGCGGCAGCAGCAGAGTAGCAGCAGCAGAGCAGCAGCAGCAGCAGCAGAGCAGCAGCAGCATTAGCAGCAGAGCAGCAGCAGCAGCAGCAGAGCAGCAGCAGCAGCAGCAGCAGCAGAGCAGCAGCAGCAGCAGAAGCAGAGCAGCAGCAGCAGAGCAGCAGCAGAAGCAGAGCAGAGCAGCAGCAGCAGCAGCAGCAGCTGAGCAGCAGCAGCAGCAGAGCAGCAGCAGCAGCAGCAGAGCAGCAGCAGCAGAGCAGCAGCAACAGAGCAGCAGCAGCAGCAGAGCAGCAGCAGCAGCAGCAGCAGAGCAGCAGCAGCAGCAGAAGCAGAGCAGCAGCAGCAGCAGCAGCAGCAGAGCAGCAGCAGCAACAGACAGAGCAGCAGCAGCAGAGCGCAGCAGCAGCAGCAGAGCAGCAGCAGCAGCAGCAACAGCAGAGCAGCAGCAGCAGCAGCAGAAGCAGAGCAGCAGCAGCAGCAGCAGCAGAGCAGAGCAGCAGCAGCAGCAGAGCAGCAGCAGCAGCAGAGCAGCAGCAGCAGCAGCAGAGCAGCAGCAGCAGCAGCAGCAGAGCAGCAGCAGCAGCAGCAGCAGAGAAGCAGCAGCAGTAGCAGCAGCAGCAGAGCAGCAGCAGCAGAGCAGCAGCAGCAGCAGAGCAGCAGCAGCAGCAGAAGCAGCAGCAGCAACAGAGCAGCAGCAGAGCAGCAGCAGCAGCAGAGCAGCAGCAGCAAAGAGCAGCAGCAGCAGAAGCAGCAGAGCAGCAGAGCAGCAGCAGCAGCAGCAGAGCAGCAGCAGCACAGCAGCAGCAGAGCGGCAGCAGCAGAGCAGCAGCAGCAGCAGAGCAGCAGCAGCAGCAGAGCAGCAGCAGCAGCAGGGCAGCAGCAGCAGCAGAGCAGCAGCAGAGCAGCAGCAAAGCAGCAGCAGCAGAGCAGCAGCAGCAGCAGCAGAGCAGCACCAGCAGCAGCAGCAGAGCAGCACCAGCAGAGCAGCAGCAGAGCAGCAGCAGTAGGAGCAGCAGCAGCAGCAGTAGAAGCAGCAGCAGAGCAGCAGCAGCAGCAACAGAGCAGCAGCAGCAGCAGCATAGCAGCGGCAGCAGAGCAGCAGCAGCAGCAGAGCAGCACCAGCAGCAGAGCAGCACCAGCAGCAGAGCAGCAGCAGCAGCAGCAGCAGAACAGCAGCAGCAGCAGCAGCAGAGCAGCAGCAGCAGCAGAGCAGCAGCAGATCAGCAGCAGCAGAGCAGCAGCAGCAGAGCCGCAGCAGCAGCAGCAGCAGCAGAGCAGCAGCAGCAGCAGCAGAGCAGCAGCAACAGCAGAAGCAGAGCAGCAGCAGCAGAAGCAGCAGCAGCAGCAGAGCAGCAGCAGAGCAGCAGCAGCAGCAGCAGAGCAGCAGCAGCAGAGCAGCAGCAGAGCAGCAGAGCAGCAGCAGCAGCAGCAGAGCAGCACAGCAGCAGAGCAGCACCAGCAGCAGAGCGGCAGCAGCAGAGCAGCAGCAGTAGCAGAGCAGCAGCAGCAGCAGCAGAGCAGCAGCAGCAGCAGAAGAGCAGCAGCAGCAGCAGAGCAGCAGCAGCAGAGCAGCGGCAGCAGCAGAGCAGCAGCAGCAGAGCAGCAGCAGCATTAGCAGCAGAGCAGCAGCAGCAGCAGCAACAGAGCAGCAGCAGCAGCAGAGCAGCAGCAGCAGCAGCAGAGCAGCAGCAGCAGCAGCAGAAGCAGAGCAGCAGCAGCAGCAGAGCAGCAGCAGCAACAACAGAGCAGCAGGAGCAGAGCAGCAGCAGCAGCAGGGCAGCAGAGCAGCAGCAGCAGAGGCGCAGCAGCAGCAGCAGAGCAGCACCAGCAGCAGCAGCAGAGCAGCAGCAGCAGAGCAGCAGCAGCAGGAGCAGCAGCATTAGCAGCAGAGCAGCAGCAGCAGCAGAACCATTAGCAGCAGAGCAGCAGCAGCAACAGAGCTGCAGCAGCAGTAGCAGCAGCAGCAGTAGCAGCAGCAGCAGCAGAGCAGCAGCAGCAGCGGCAGCTGAGCAGCAGCAGCAGAGCAGCAGCAGCAGCAGAGCAGCAGCAGCAGAGCAGCAGCAGCAGCGGCAGCTGAGCAGCAGCAGCAGCAGCAGCAGCAGAGCAGCAGCAGCAGAGCAGCAGCAGCAGCAGGCAGCAGCAGCAGAGCAGCAGCAGCAGAGCAGCAGCAGCAGCAGAACCGCAGCAGAAGCAGCAGCAGAGCAGCAGCAGCAGCAGAGCAGCAGCAGCAGCATACAGCAGCAGAGCAGCAGCAGAGCAGCAGCAGTAGCAGCAAAAGCAGCAGCAGAGCAGCAGCAGCAGCAGCAGAAGCAGCAGAGCAGCTGCAGCAGCAGCAGAGCAGCAGCAGCAGCAGCAGAGCAGCAACAGCAGCAGAGCAGCATTAGCAGCAGCAGAAGCAGCAGAGCAGCAGCAGCAGCAGCAGCAGAGCAGCAGCAGCAGCAGCGGCAGAGCAGCAGCAGCAGCAGAGCAGCAGCAGAGCAGCAGCAGGAGCAGCAGCAGCAGCAGAAGCTTTAGCAGCAGAGCAGCAGCAGCAGAAGCAGCAACAGAGCAGCAGCAGCAGCAGAGCAGCAGCAGCAGCAGCATTAGCAGCAGAGCAGCAGCAGCAGCAACAGAGAAGCAGCAGCAGTAGCAGCAGCAGCATAGCAGCAGAAGCCGCAGCAGAGCAGCAGCAGCAGCAGCAGAGCAGCAGCCGTAGCAGCAGCAGCAGCACCAGAGCAGAGCAGCAGCAGCAGCAGAGCAGCAGAGCAGCAGCAGCAGCAGAGCAGCAGCAGAGCAGCAGCAGCAGGAGCAGCAGCAGCAGCAGAAACTTTAGCAGCAGAGCAGCAGCAGCAGTAACAGAGCAGCAGCAGCACCAGAGCAGCAGCAGCAGCAGAGCAGCAGGAGCAGAGCAGCAGGAGCAGAGCAGCAGCAGCAGCAGAGCAGCACCAGCAGCAGAGCAGCAGAGCAGCAGCAGCAGACCCGCAGCAGCAGAAGCAGCAGAAGCAGAGCAGCAGCAGCAGCAGCAGAGCAGCAGCAGCAACAGCAGAGCAGCAGCAGCAGCAGCAGCGGCAACAGAGCAGCAGCAGCAGTAGCAGCAGCAGAGCAGCAGCCGCAGCAGCAGAGCAGCAGCCGCAGCAGCAGAGCAGCAGCAGCAGCATCATTAGCAGCAGAGCAGCAGCAGCAGCATCATTAGCAGCAGAGCAGCAGCAGCAACAGAGCAGCCGCAGCAGTAGCAGCAGCAGCAGCAGAGCAGCAGCAGCAGCAGCAGCAGAGCAGCAGCAGAGCAGCAGCAGCAGAGCAGCAACAGCAGCAGCAGAGCTGCAGCAGCAGAGCAGCAGCAGCAGGGAAGCAGCAGCAGCAGAGCAGCAGCAGCTGAGCAGCAGCAGCAGCAGCAGAGCAGCACCAGCAGAGCAGCAGCAGAGCAGCAGCAGAGCAGCAGCAGCAGCAGAGCAGCAGCAGCAGCAGCAGTCGCAGAGCAGCAGCAGCAGCAGAGCAGCAGGAGCAGAGCAGCAGCAGAGCAGCAGCAGCAGAGCAGCAGCAGCAGAGCAGCAGCAGCAGAGCAGCACAGCAGCAGCCGCAGCATAGCAGCAGAGCAGCTGCAGCAGCAGAGCAGCAGCAGCAGCAGCAGACAGCGGCAGCAGCAGCAGCAGAGCAGCAGAGCAGCACCAGCAGCAGCAGAGCAGCAGCAGCAGCAGCAGAGCAGCAGCAGCAGCAGAGCAGCAGCAGAGCAGCAGCAGAGCAGCAGCAGCAGCAGAGCAGCAGCAGCAGAGCAGCTCCAGCAGCAGACCAGCAGCAGCAGCAGCAGACCAGCAGCAGCAGCAGAGCAGCAGAGCAGCAGGGCAGAAGCAGCAGCAGCAGCAGAGCAGCGGCAGCAGCAGCAGAGCAGCAGCAGAACAGCAGCCGCAGCAGCAGCAGCAGCATCAGAGCAGCAGCAGCAGCAGCAGAGCAGCAGGAGCAGAGCAGCAGCAGCGGCAGAGCAGCAGCAGCAGCAGAGCAGCAGCAGAGCAGCAGCAGGAGCAGCAGCAGCAGCAGAAGCTTTAGCAGCAGAGCAGCAGCAGCAGAAGCAGCAACAGAGCAGCAGCAGCAGCAGCAGCATTAGCAGCAGAGCAGCAGCAGCAGCAGCAGAGAAGCAGCAGCAGTAGCAGCAGCAGCATAGCAGCAGAAGCCGCAGCAGAGCAGCAGCAGCAGCAGCAGAGCAGCAGCCGTAGCAGCAGCAGCAGCACCAGAGCAGAGCAGCAGCAGCAGCAGAGAAGCAGCAGCAGCAGAGCAGCAGAGCAGCAGCAGCAGCAGAGCAGCAGGAGCAGCAGCAGCAGCAGAAACTTTAGCAGCAGAGCAGCAGCAGCAGCAACAGAGCAGCAGCAGCAGCAGAGCAGCAGCAGCAGCAGAGCAGCAGCAGCAGAGCAGCAGGAGCAGAGCAGCAGCAGCAGCAGCAGAGCAGCAGCAGCAGCAGAGCAGCACCAGCAGCAGAGCAGCAGAGCAGCAGCAGCAGAGCAGCAGCAGCAGCAGACCCGCAGCAGCAGAGCCGCAGCAGCAGAGCAGCAGCAGCAGAGCAGCAGCAGCAGCAGCAGAGCAGCAGCAGCAACAGCAGAGCAGCAGCAGCAGCAGCAGCAGCAGCAGAGCAGCAGCAGCAGCGGCAGCAGCAGCAGCAGAGCAGCAGCAGCAGCAGCAGCAGAGCAGCAGCAGAGCAGCAGCAGAGCAGCAGCAGAGCAGCAACAGCAGCAGCAGAGCTGCAGCAGCAGCAGAGCAGCAGCAGCAGGGCAGCAGCAGCAGCAGCAGAGCAGCAGCAGCTGAGCAGCAGCAGCAGCAGAGCAGCACCAGCAGAGCAGCAGCAGCAGAGCAGCAGCAGCAGCAGCAGCAGCAGAGCAGCAGCAGCAGCAGCAGCAGAGCAGCAGCAGAGCAGCAGCAGCAGAGCAGCAGCAGCAGAGCAGCACAGCAGCAGCAGCAGCATAGCAGCAGAGCAGCAGCAGCAGCAGAGCAGCAGCAGCAGAGCAGCAGCAGCAGAGCAGCAGCAGCAGAGCAGCAGCAGCAGAGCAGCAGCAGCAGCAGAAGAGCAGCAGCAGCAGCAGCAGCAGAGCAGAAGCAGCTGAGCAGCAGCAGAGCAGCAGCAGCAGCAGAGCAGCAGCAGCAGAGCAGCAGCAGCAGAGCAGCAGCAGCAGCAGAGCAGCAGCAGCAGCGGCAGCATTAGCAGCAGAGCAGCAGCAGCAGCAGCAGAGCAGCTGCAGCAGTAGCAGCAGCAGCAGCAGAGGAGCAGCAGCAGCAGAGCAGCAGCAGCAGCAGAGCAGCAGCAGCAGCCGAGCAGCAGCAGCAGAGTAGCAGCAGCAGCAGAGCAGCAGCAGAGCAGCAGCAGCAGCAGAGCAGCAGCAGAGCAGCAGCAGCAGCAGAGCAGCAGCAGCAGAGCAGCTCCAGCAGCAGACCAGCAGCAGCAGCAGCAGAGCAGCAGCAGCAGCAGAGCAGCAGCAGCAGCAGGCAGCAGCAGCAGCAGAGCAGCAGCAGAGCAGCAGCAGCAGCAGCAGCAGAGCAGCAGCAGCAGCAGCAGCAGCAGCAGCAGCAGCAGCAGCAGAGCAGCAGCAGCAGCAGCAGCAGCAGAGCAGCAGCAGCAGCAGCAGCAGCAGCAGCAGCAGCAGCAGCAGCAGAGCAGCAGCAGCAGCAGCAGAGCAGCAGCAGCAGCAGCAGAGCAGCAGCAGCAGCAGCAGCAGCAGAGCAGCAGCAGCAGCAGAGCAGCAGCAGCAGCAGAGCAGCAGCAGCAGCAGAGCAGCAGCAGCAGCAGCAGCAGCAGCAGCAGCAGCAGCAGCAGCAGAGCAGCAGCAGCAGCAGCAGCAGCAGCAGAGCAGCAGCAGGAGCAGCAGCAGCAGCAGAGCAGCAGCAGCAGCAGCAGCAGCAGAGCAGCAGCAGCAGCAGCAGCAGCAGCAGCAGCAGCAGCAGCAGCAGAGCAGCAGCAGCAGCAGAGCAGCAGCAGAGCAGCAGCAGCAGCAGCAGAGCAGCAGCAGCAGCAGAGCAGCAGCAGCAGCAGAGCAGCAGCAGCAGAGCAGCAGCAGCAGCAGAGCAGCAGCAGCAGCAGCAGCAGCAGCAGCAGCAGCAGCAGCAGCAGAGCAGCAGCAGCAGCAGAGCAGCAGCAGCAGCAGCAGAGCAGCAGCAGCAGAGCAGCAGCAGCAGCAGAGCAGCAGCAGCAGAGCAGCAGCAGCAGAGCAGCAGCAGCAGCAGCAGCAGCAGCAGCAGAGCAGCAGCAGCAGCAGAGCAGCAGCAGCAGCAGCAGAGCAGCAGCAGCAGCAGCAGCAGCAGAGCAGCAGCAGCAGCAGAGCAGCAGCAGCAGCAGCAGCAGCAGCAGCAGCAGAGCAGCAGCAGCAGCAGGCAGCAGGCAGCAGCAGCAGAGCAGCAGCAGCAGCAGCAGCAGCAGCAGCAGCAGCAGCAGAGCAGCAGCAGCAGAGCAGCAGCAGCAGAGCAGCAGCAGCAGCAGCAGAGCAGCAGCAGCAGCAGAGCAGCAGCAGAGCAGCAGCAGCAGCAGAGCAGCAGCAGCAGCAGCAGCAGCAGCAGAGCAGCAGCAGCAGCAGAGCAGCAGCAGCAGCAGCAGCAGCAGAGCAGCAGCAGCAGAGCAGCAGCAGCAGCAGAGCAGCAGCAGCAGAGCAGCAGCAGCAGCGAGCAGCAGCAGCAGCAGAGCAGCAGCAGCAGAGCAGCAGCAGCAGAGCAGCAGCAGCAGCAGAGCAGCAGCAGCAGCAGCAGCAGCAGCAGACAGCAGCAGCAGCAGCAGCAGAGCAGCAGCAGCAGCAGAGCAGCAGCAGCAGCAGCAGCAGCAGAGCAGCAGCAGAGCAGCAGCAGCAGCAGCAGCAGCAGCAGAGCAGCAGCAGCAGCAGCAGCAGCAGCAGAGCAGCAGCAGCAGCAGCAGAGCAGCAGCAGCAGCAGCAGAGCAGCAGCAGCAGCAGAGCAGCAAGCAGCAGCAGCAGCAGCAGAGCAGCAGCAGCAGCAGCAGCAGAGCAGCAGCAGCAGCAGCAGCAGCAGCAGCAGCAGCAGCAGCAGCAGCAGCAGCAGCAGCAGCAGCAGAGCAGCAGCAGCAGAGCAGCAGCAGCAGAGCAGCAGCAGAGCAGCAGCAGCAGCAGCAGCAGCAGCAGCAGCAGCAGCAGCAGCAGCAGCAGAGCAGCAGCAGCAGTAGCAGCAGCAGCAGCAGAGCAGCAGCAGCAGCAGCAGAGCAGCAGCAGCAGAGCAGCAGCAGCAGAGCAGCAGCAGCAGCAGCAGCAGCAGAGCAGCAGCAGCAGCAGCAGCAGAGCAGCAGCAGCAGCAGCAGCAGAGCAGCAGAGCAGCAGCAGCAGCAGCAGCAGCAGCAGCAGCAGCAGCAGCAGAGCAGCAGCAGCAGCAGCAGCAGAGCAGCAGCAGCAGCAGCAGAGCAGCAGCAGCAGCAGCAGAGCAGCAGCAGCAGCAGCAGCAGCAGAGCAGCAGCAGAGCAGCAGCAGAGCAGCAGCAGAGCAGCAGCAGCAGCAGCAGAGCAGCAGCAGCAGCAGAGCAGCAGCAGCAGCAGAGCAGCAGAGCAGCAGCAGCAGCAGAGAGCAGCAGCAGCAGCAGCAGCAGCAGCAGCAGCAGAGCAGCAGCAGCAGCAGCAGCAGCAGAGCAGCAGCAGCAGAGCAGCAGCAGCAGCAGCAGCAGCAGCAGCAGCAGCAGCAGCAGCAAGCAGCAGCAGCAGAGCAGCAGCAGCAGCAGAGCAGCAGCAGCAGCAGCAGCAGCAGCAGCAGCAGAGCAGCAGCAGCAGAGCAGCAGCAGCAGCAGCAGCAGAGCAGCAGCAGACAGCAGCAGCAGCAGCAGCAGCAGCAGCAGAGCAGCAGAGCAGCAGCAGCAGCAGCAGAGCAGCAGCAGCAGCAGAGCAGCAGCAGCAGCAGAGCAGCAGCAGCAGCAGCAGCAGCAGCAGCAGAGCAGCAGCAGCAGCAGAGCAGCAGCAGCAGCAGCACAGCAGCAGCAGCAGCAGCAGCAGCAGAGCAGCAGCAGCAGCAGAGCAGCAGCAGCAGCAGCAGCAGCAGCAGAGCAGCAGCAGCAGCAGCAGCAGCAGCAGCAGCAGCAGCAGCAGCAGAGCAGCAGCAGCAGCAGAGCAGCAGCAGCAGCAGCAGCAGCAGCAGCAGCAGCAGCAGCAGAGCAGCAGCAGCAGAGCAGCAGCAGCAGCAGCAGCAGCAGCAGCAGCAGCAGAGCAGCAGCAGAGCAGCAGCAGAGCAGCAGCAGCAGAGCAGCAGCAGCAGAGCAGCAGCAGCAGCAGAGCAGCAGCAGCAGCAGCAGCAGAGCAGCAGCAGCAGCAGAGCAGCAGCAGCAGCAGAGCAGCAGCAGAGCAGCAGCAGCAGAGCAGCAGCAGCAGCAGCAGCAGCAGCAGCAGAGCAGCAGCAGCAGCAGAGCAGCAGCAGCAGCAGCAGAGCAGCAGCAGCAGCAGAGCAGCAGCAGCAGCAGCAGCAGAGCAGCAGCAGCAGCAGAGCAGCAGCAGCAGAGCAGCAGCAGCAGCAGAGCAGCAGCAGAGCAGCAGCAGCAGCAGAGCAGCAGCAGCAGAGCAGCAGCAGCAGACAGCAGCAGCAGCAGCAGAGCAGCAGCAGAGCAGCAGCAGCAGAGCAGCAGAGCAGCAGCAGCAGCAGCAGCAGCAGCAGCAGCAGCAGAGCAGCAGCAGCAGAGCAGCAGCAGCAGAGCAGCAGCAGCAGCAGAGCAGCAGCAGCAGCAGCAGCAGCAGCAGCAGCAGCAGCAGAGCAGCAGCAGAGCAGCAGCAGCAGCAGCAGCAGCAGAGCAGCAGCAGCAGCAGCAGCAGAGCAGCAGCAGCAGCAGCAGCAGCAGCAGAGCAGCAGCAGCAGCAGAGCAGCAGCAGCAGCAGCAGCAGCAGAGCAGCAGCAGCAGAGCAGCAGCAGCAGCAGCAGAGCAGCAGCAGCAGAGCAGCAGCAGCAGCAGCAGCAGCAGAGCAGCAGCAGCAGCAGAGCAGCAGCAGCAGCAGAGCAGCAGCAGCAGAGCAGCAGCAGCAGCAGCAGAGCAGCAGCAGCAGCAGCAGAGCAGCAGCAGCAGCAGCAGAGCAGCAGCAGCAGCAGCAGCAGCAGAGCAGCAGCAGCAGCAGCAGCAGAGCAGCAGCAGCAGAGCAGCAGCAGCAGCAGAGCAGAGCAGCAGCAGCAGCAGCAGCAGCAGAGCAGCAGCAGCAGCAGAGCAGCAGCAGCAGCAGCAGAGCAGCAGCAGCAGAGCAGCAGCACAGAGCAGCAGCAGCAGCAGAGCAGCAGCAGCAGCAGCAGCAGAGCAGCAGCAGCAGCAGCAGCAGAGCAGCAGCAGCAGCAGCAGCAGCAGAGCAGCAGCAGCAGCAGCAGAGCAGCAGCAGCAGAGCGCAGCAGCAGCAGCAGAGCAGCAGCAGCAGCAGCAGCAGCAGAGCAGCAGCAGCAGCAGCAGCAGCAGAGCAGCAGCAGCAGCAGCAGCAGAGCAGAGCAGCAGCAGCAGCAGAGCAGCAGCAGCAGCAGAGCAGCAGCAGCAGCAGCAGAGCAGCAGCAGCAGCAGC
>JARKHS020033874.1:202500-205000 GCA_030143305.2 Amblyomma americanum
AGCAGCAGCAGCAGCAGCAGAGCAGCAGAGCAGCAGGGCAGAAGCAGCAGAGCAGCATAAGCAGCAGCAGAGCAGCAGCAGCAGCATTAGCAGCAGAGCAGCAGCAGCAACATAGCAGCAGCAGCAGTAGCAGCAGCAGCAGAGCAGCAGCAGCAGCAGCAGAGCAGAAGCAGCAGCAGAGCAGCAGCAGCAGCAGCAGCACCAGAGCAGCAGCAGCAGCAGCAGAGCAGCAGCAGCAGCAGAGCAGCAGCAGCAGAGCAGCAGCAGAGCAGCAGCAGCAGCAGGAGCAGCAGCAGCAGCAGAAGGTTTAGCAGCAGAGCAGCAGCAGCAGCAACAGAGCAGCAGCAGCAGCAAAGCAGCAGCAGCAGCAGCATTAGCAGCAGAGCAGCAGCAGCAGCAGCAGACAGAGCAGCAGCAGCAGCAGCAGCAGCAGCAGAGCAGCAGCAGCAGCAGAGCAGCAGCAGCAGCAGCAGCAGCAGCACCAGACCAGCAGCAGCAGCAGAGCAGCAGCAGCAGAGCAGCAGCAGCAGAGCAGCAGCAGCAGCAGAGCAGCAGCAGAGCAGCAGCAGCAGCAGGAGCAGCAGCAGCAGCAGCAGAAGCTTTAGCAGCAGAGCAGCAGCAGCAGCAGAGCAGCAGCAGCACCAGAGCAGCAGGAGCAGAGCAGCAGCAGCAGAGCAGCAGCAGCAGCAGAGCAGCAGCAGCAGCAGCAGCAGAACAGCAGCAGCAGCAGCAGCAGAGCAGCAGCAGCAGCAGCTGCAGAGCAGCAGCAGCAGAGCAGCAGCAGAGCAGCAGCAGCAGAGCAGTAGCAGCAGCAGCAGCAGCAGCTGAGCAGCAGCAGCAGCAGAACCGCAGCAGCAGCAGGAACAGCAGAGCAGCAGCAGCAGCAGCAGAGCAGCAGCAGCAGAGCAGCAGCAGCAGCAGAGCAGCAACCGCAGCAGCAGAGCAGCAGCAGCAGAGCAGCAGCAGCATTAGCAGCATTAGCAGCAGAGCAGCAGCAGCAGCAGCATTAGCAGCAGAGCAGCAGCTGCAGCATAGCAGCAGCAGAAGCAGAGCAGCAGCAGTATCAGAGCAGCAGCAGTATCAGAGCAGCAGCAGCAGCAGCGGCAGCAGAGCAGCAGCAGCAGCAGCAGCAGAGCAGCACCAGCAGCAGCAGCAGCAGAGCAGCAGCAGCAGAGCAGCACCAGCAGCAGCAGCAGAACAGCAGCAGCAGCAGCAGCAGCAGCAGCAGCAGCAGCAGAGCAGCAGCAGCAGCAGAGCAGCAGCAGAGCAGCAGCAGCAGCAGCAGCAGACCCGCAGCAGCAGAGCCGCAGCAGCAGAAGCAGCAGAAGCAGAGCAGCAGCAGCAGCAGCAGAGCAGCAGCAGCAGAGCAGCAGAGCAGCAGCAGCAGAGCAGCACCAGCAGCAGCAGCAGAACAGCAGCTGCAGCAGCAGCAGAGCAGCAGCAGCAGCAGAGCAGCAGCAGAGCAGCAGCAGAGCAGCAGCAGCAGCAGCAGCAGACCCGCAGCAGCAGAGCCGCAGCAGCAGAAGCAGCAGAAGCAGAGCAGCAGCAGAGCAGCAGCAGCAACAGCAGAGCAGCAGCAGCAGCAGCAGCGGCAACAGAGCAGCAGCAGCAGTAGCAGCAGCAGCAGCAGAGCAGCAGCAGCAGCAGCAGCTGAGTAGCAGCAGCAGAGCAGCAGCAGCAGCAGAGCAGCAGCAGCAGCAGAGCAGCAGCAGCAGCAGCGGCAGCAGAGCAGCAGCAGCAGCAGCAGAGCAGCACCAGCAGCAGAGCAGCACCAGCAGCAGAACAGCAGCTGCAGAGCAGCAGCAGCAGCAGCAGCAGAGCAGCAGCAGCAGAGCAGCAGCAGCAGACCCGCAGCAGCAGAGCCGCAGCAGCAGAAGCAGCAGCAGCAGAGCAGCAGCAGCAACAGCAGGGCAGCAGCAGCAGCAGAGCAGCAGCCGCAGCAGCAGAGCAGCAGCCGCAGCAGCAGAGCAGCAGCCGCAGCAGCAGAGCAGCAGCAGCAGCATCATTAGCAGCAGAGCAGCAGCAGCAGCATCATTAGCAGCAGAGCAGCAGCAGCAGCAACAGAGCAGCCGCAGCAGTAGCAGCAGCAGCAGCAGAGCAGCAGCAGCAGCAGCAGAGCAGCAGCAGCAGAGCAGCAACAGCAGCAGCAGAGCTGCAGCAGCAGCAGAGCAGCAGCAGCAGGGCAGCAGCAGCAGCAGAGCAGCACCAGCAGAGCAGCACCAGCAGCAGCAGAGCAGCAGCAGCAGAGCAGCAGCAGCACCAGCAGCCGCAGAGCAGCAGAGCAGCAGCAGAGCAGCAGCAGCAGCAGAGCAGCAGCAGCAGAGCAGCACAGCAGCAGCAGCAGCATAGCAGCAGAGCAGCTGCAGCAGCAGAGCAGCAGCAGCAGCAGCAGCAGAAGAGCAGCAACAGCAGCAGAAGCAGCAGAGCAGAAGCAGCTGAGCAGCAGCAGAGCAGCAGCAGCAGCAGAGCAGCAGCAGCAGAGCAGCAGCAGCAGCAGAGT
>JARKHS020033874.1:212500-240000 GCA_030143305.2 Amblyomma americanum
CAGCAGCAGCAGAGCAGCTCCAGCAGCAGACCACCAGCAGCAGCAGCAGCAGCAGCAGAGCAGCAGCAGCAGAGCAGCAGAGAAGCAGAGCAGCATCCGCAGCAGCAGAGCAGCGGCAGCAGAGCAGCAGCCGCAGCAGCAGCAGCACCAGAGCAGCAGCAGCAGCAGAGCAGCAGCAGCAGAGCAGCAGCAGCAGCAGAGCAGCAGCAGCAGACCAGCAGCAGAGCAGCAGCAGCAGCAGCAGAGCAGCAGCAGCAGCAGAGAAGCAGCAGCAGCAGAGCAGCAGCATCAGCATTAGCAGCAGAGCAGCAGCAGCAGCAACAGAGCAGCAGCAGCAGCAGAGCAGCAGCAGCAGCAGCAGCAGAGCAGCAGCAGCAGCAGCAGAAGCAGAGCAGCAGCAGCAGCAGAGCAGCAGCAGAAGAGCAGCAGCAGCAGCAGAGTAGCAGCAGAAGAGCAGCAGCAGCAGCAGAGCAGCAACCGCAGCAGCAGAGCAGCAGCAGAGCAGCAGTAGCAGCATTAGCAGCAGAGCAGCAGCAGCAGCATTAGCAGCAGAGCAGCAGCAGCAGCAGCAGCAGAGCAGCAGCAGAAGCAGAGCAGCAGCAGTATCAGAGCAGCAGCAGCAGCAGAGCAGCAGCAGCAGAGCAGCACCAGCAGCAGCAGCAGCAGAACAGCAGATGCAGCAGCAGCAGAGCAGCAGCAGCAGCAGCAGAACAGCAGCAGCAGCAGAGCAGCAGCAGCAGCAACAGAGCAGCCGCAGCAATAGCAGCAGCAGCAGCAGAGCAGCAGCAGCAGAGCAGCAGCAGAGCAGCAACAGCAGCAGCAGAGCTGCAGCAGCAGCAGAGCAGCAGCAGCAGCAGGGCAGCAGCAGCAGCAGCAGAGCAGCAGCAGCTGAGCAGCAGCAGCAGCAGAGCAGCACCAGCAGAGCAGCACCAGCAGCAGCAGAGGAGCAGCAGCAGCAGCAGCAGAGCAGCAGCAGCAGCAGAGCAGCAGCAGCAGCCGCAGAGCAGCAGCAGCAGCAGAGCAGCAGCATCAGAGCAGCAGCAGAGCAGCAGCAGCAGCAGCAGAGCAGCACAGCAGCAGCAGCAGCATAGCAGCAGAGCAGCTGCAGCAGCAGAGCAGCAGCAGCAGCAGAAGAGCAGCAACAGCAGCAGCAGCAGAGCAGAAGCAGCTGAGCAGCAGCAGAGCAGAAGCAGCTGAGCAGCAGCAGAGCAGCAGCAGCAGCAGAGCAGCAGCAGCAGCAGCAGAGTAGCGGCAGCAGCAGAAGTGCAGCAGCAGCAGCAGAGCAGGAGCAGAGCAGCAGCAGCAGACAGCGGCAGCAGCAGCAGCAGAGCAGCAGAGCAGCAGCAGCAGCAGAGCAGCAGCAGCAGCAGAGCAGCAGCAGCAGCGGAGCAGCAGCAGAGCAGCAGCAGCAGCAGAGCAGCTCCAGCAGCAGACCAGCAGCAGCACCAGAGCAGCAGCAGCAGCAGGGCAGCAGCAGCAGCAGCAGAGCAGCAGCAGCTGAGCAGCAGCAGCAGCAGAGCAGCACCAGCAGAGCAGCACCAGCAGCAGCAGAGGAGCAGCAGCAGCAGCAGAGCAGCAGCAGCAGCAGAGCAGCAGCCGCAGAGCAGCAGCAGCAGCAGAGCAGCAGCATCAGAGCAGCAGCAGAGCAGCAGCAGCAGCAGAGCAGCACAGCAGCAGCAGCAGCATAGCAGCAGAGCAGCTGCAGCAGCAGAGCAGCAGCAGCAGCAGAAGAGCAGCAACAGCAGCAGCAGCAGAGCAGAAGCAGCTGAGCAGCAGCAGAGCAGAAGCAGCTGAGCAGCAGCAGAGCAGCAGCAGCAGCAGAGCAGCAGCAGCAGCAGAGTAGCGGCAGCAGCAGAAGTGCAGCAGCAGCAGCAGAGCAGCAGCAGAGCAGCAGCAGCAGACAGCGGCAGCAGCAGCAGCAGAGCAGCAGAGCAGCAGCAGCAGCAGAGCAGCAGCAGCAGCGGAGCAGCAGCAGCAGAGCAGCTCCAGCAGCAGACCAGCAGCAGCAGCAGCAGAGCAGCAGCAGCAGAGCAGCAGAGCAGCAGAGCAGCATCCGCAGCAGCAGAGCAGCAGCAGCAGAGCTGCAGCAGAGCAGCAGCAGCAGCAGCAGCAGCAGAGCAGCAGCCGCAGCAGCAGCAGCAGCACCAGAGCAGCAGCAGCAGCAGAGCAGCAGCAGCAGAGCAGCAGCAGCAGCAGAGCAGCAGCAGCAGCAGCAGAGCAGCAGCAGCAGCAGAGAAGCAGCAGCAGTAGCAGAGCAGCAGCAGCAGCAGAGAAGCAGCAGCAGCAGAGCAGCAGCATCAGCATTAGCAGCAGAGCAGCAGCAGCAGCAACAGAGCAGCAGCAGCAGCAGAGCAGCAGCAGCAGCAACAGCAGAGCAGCAGCAGCAGCAGAAGCAGAGCAGCAGCAGCAGCAGAGCAGCAGCAGAAGAGCAGCAGCAGCAGCAGAGTAGCAGCAGAAGAGCAGCAGCAGCAGCAGAGCAGCAACCGCAGCAGCAGAGCAGCAGCAGAGCAGCAGTAGCAGCATTAGCAGCAGAGCAGCAGCAGCAGCAGCATTAGCAGCAGAGCAGCAGCAGCAGCAGCAGCAGAGCAGCAGCAGAAGCAGAGCAGCAGCAGTATCAGAGCAGCAGCAGCAGCAGAGCAGCAGCAGCAGAGCAGCACCAGCAGCAGCAGCAGCAGAACAGCAGATGCAGCAGCAGCAGAGCAGCAGCAGCAGCAGCAGAACAGCAGCAGCAGCAGAGCAGCAGCAGCAGCAACAGAGCAGCCGCAGCAATAGCAGCAGCAGCAGCAGCAGAGCAGCAGCAGCAGAGCAGCAGCAGAGCAGCAACAGCAGCAGCAGAGCTGCAGCAGCAGCAGAGCAGCAGCAGCAGCAGGGCAGCAGCAGCAGCAGCAGAGCAGCAGCAGCTGAGCAGCAGCAGCAGCAGAGCAGCACCAGCAGAGCAGCACCAGCAGCAGCAGAGGAGCAGCAGCAGCAGCAGCAGAGCAGCAGCAGCAGCAGAGCAGCAGCAGCAGCCGCAGAGCAGCAGCAGCAGCAGAGCAGCAGCATCAGAGCAGCAGCAGAGCAGCAGCAGCAGCAGCAGAGCAGCACAGCAGCAGCAGCAGCATAGCAGCAGAGCAGCTGCAGCAGCAGAGCAGCAGCAGCAGCAGAAGAGCAGCAACAGCAGCAGCAGCAGAGCAGAAGCAGCTGAGCAGCAGCAGAGCAGAAGCAGCTGAGCAGCAGCAGAGCAGCAGCAGCAGCAGAGCAGCAGCAGCAGCAGCAGAGTAGCGGCAGCAGCAGAAGTGCAGCAGCAGCAGCAGAGCAGGAGCAGAGCAGCAGCAGCAGACAGCGGCAGCAGCAGCAGCAGAGCAGCAGAGCAGCAGCAGCAGCAGAGCAGCAGCAGCAGCAGAGCAGCAGCAGCAGCAGAGCAGCAGCAGCAGCGGAGCAGCAGCAGAGCAGCAGCAGCAGCAGAGCAGCTCCAGCAGCAGACCAGCAGCAGCAGCAGAGCAGCAGCAGCAGCAGCAGGGCAGCAGCAGCAGCAGCAGAGCAGCAGCAGCTGAGCAGCAGCAGCAGCAGAGCAGCACCAGCAGAGCAGCACCAGCAGCAGCAGAGGAGCAGCAGCAGCAGCAGAGCAGCAGCAGCAGCAGAGCAGCAGCCGCAGAGCAGCAGCAGCAGCAGAGCAGCAGCAGAGCAGCAGCAGCAGCAGCAGAGCAGCAGCAGCAGCAGCAGCAGCATAGCAGCAGAGCAGCTGCAGCAGCAGAGCAGCAGCAGCAGCAGAAGAGCAGCAACAGCAGCAGCAGCAGAGCAGAAGCAGCTGAGCAGCAGCAGAGCAGAAGCAGCTGAGCAGCAGCAGAGCAGCAGCAGCAGCAGAGCAGCAGCAGCAGCAGCAGAGTAGCGGCAGCAGCAGAAGTGCAGCAGCAGCAGCAGAGCAGCAGCAGAGCAGCAGCAGCAGACAGCGGCAGCAGCAGCAGCAGAGCAGCAGAGCAGCAGCAGCAGCAGAGCAGCAGCAGCAGCGGAGCAGCAGCAGCAGAGCAGCTCCAGCAGCAGACCAGCAGCAGCAGCAGCAGAGCAGCAGCAGCAGAGCAGCAGAGCAGCAGAGCAGCATCCGCAGCAGCAGAGCAGCAGCAGCAGAGCTGCAGCAGAGCAGCAGCAGCAGCAGCAGCAGAGCAGCAGCCGCAGCAGCAGCAGCAGCACCAGAGCAGCAGCAGCAGCAGAGCAGCAGCAGCAGAGCAGCAGCAGCAGCAGAGCAGCAGCAGCAGCAGCAGAGCAGCAGCAGCAGCAGAGAAGCAGCAGCAGTAGCAGAGCAGCAGCAGCAGCAGAGTAGCGGCAGGAGAGCAGCAGCAGCAGCAGAGCAGCAGCATCAGCATTAGCAGCAGAGCAGCAGCAGCAGCAACAGAGCAGCAGCAGCAGCAGAGCAGCAGCAGCAGCAGCAGCAGAGAAGCAGAGCAGCAGCAGCAGCAGCAGAGCAGCAGCAGCAGCAACAGAGCAGCAGCAGAAGAGCAGCAGCAGCAGCAGAGTAGCAGCAGAAGAGCAGCAGCAGCAGCAGAGCAGCAACCGCAGCAGCAGAGCAGCAGCAGAGCAGCAGCAGCAGCATTAGCAGCAGAGCAGCAGCAGCAGCAGCATTAGCAGCAGAGCAGCAGCAGAAGCAGAGCAGCAGCAGTATCAGAGCAGCAGCAGCAGAGCAGCACCAGCAGCAGAGCAGCAGAGCAGCAGCAGCAGAGCAGCACCAGCAGCAGCAGCAGAACAGCAGATGCAGCAGCAGCAGAGCAGCAGCAGCAGCAGAACAGCAGCAGCAGCAGAGCAGCAGCAGCAGCAGAGCAGCCGCAGAGCAGCAGCAGCAGAGCAGCACCTGCAGCAGAACAGCAGCTGCAGAGCAGCAGCAGCAGCAGAGCAGCAGCAGCAGCAGAGCAGCAGCAGCAGCAGCAGCAGCAGCAGCAGCAGCAGCAGACCCGCAGCAGCAGAAGCAGCAGCAGCAGAGCAGCAGCAGCAGCAGCAGCAGCAGAGCAGCAGCAGCAACAGCAGAGCAGCAGCAGCAGCAGCAGCTGAGTAGCGGCAGCAGAGCAGCAGCAGCAGCAGAGCAGCAGCCGCAGCAGCAGAGCAGCAGCAGCAGAGCAGCAGCAGCAGCAGAGCAGCAGCAGCAGAGCAGCAGCAGCAGAGCAGCAGCAGCAGCATTAGCAGCAGAGCAGCAGCAGCAGCATCATTAGCAGCAGAGCAGCAGCAACAGAGCAGCCGCAGCAGTAGCAGCAGCAGCAGGGCAGCAGCAGCTGAGCAGCAGCAGCAGCAGCAGAGCAGCACCAGCAGAGCAGCACCAGCAGCAGCAGAGGAGCAGCAGCAGCAGCCGCAGAGCAGCAGCAGCAGAGCAGCAGCATCAGAGCAGCAGCAGAGCAGCAGCAGCAGCAGAGCAGCACAGCAGCAGCAGCAGCATAGCAGCAGAGCAGCTGCAGCAGCAGAGCAGCAGCAGCAGCAGAAGAGCAGCAACAGCAGCAGCAGCAGAGCAGAAGCAGCTGAGCAGCAGCAGAGCAGCAGCCGGAGCAGAGCAGCAGCAGCAGCAGCAGCAGCTGCAGAGCAGCAGCAGCAGCAACAGAGCAGCTGCAGCAGTAGCAGTAGCAGCAGCAGCAGAGCAGCAGCAGCAGCAGCAGAGTAGCGGCAGCAGCAGAAGTGCAGCAGCAGCAGCAGAGCAGCAGCAGAGCAGCAGCAGCAGACAGCGGCAGCAGCAGCAGCAGAGCAGCAGAGCAGCAGCAGCAGCAGAGCAGCACCAGCAGCAGCAGAGCAGCAGCAGCAGCAGCAGAGCAGCAGCAGCAGCAGAGCAGCAGCAGCAGCAGAGCAGCAGCAGCAGCAGCGGAGCAGCAGCAGAGCAGCAGCAGCAGCAGAGCAGCAGCAGCAGAGCAGCTCCAGCAGCAGACCACCAGCAGCAGCAGCAGCAGCAGCAGCAGCAGAGCAGCAGCAGCAGAGCAGCAGAGCAGCAGAGCAGCATCCGCAGCAGCAGAGCAGCAGCCGCAGCAGCAGCAGCACCAGAGCAGCAGCAGCAGCAGAGCAGCAGCAGCAGAGCAGCAGCAGCAGCAGAGCAGCAGCAGCAGCAGAGCAGCAGCAGCAGACCAGCAGCAGAGCAGCAGCAGCAGCAGCAGAGCAGCAGCAGCAGCACAGCAGCAGCAGCAGCAGAGCAGCAGCATCAGCATTAGCAGCAGAGCAGCAGCAGCAGCAACAGAGCAGCAGCAGCAGCAGAGCAGCAGCAGCAGCAACAGCAGAGCAGCAGCAGCAGCAGCAGAAGCAGAGCAGCAGCAGCAGAGCAGCAGCAGCAGCAACAGAGCAGCAGCAGAAGAGCAGCAGCAGCAGCAGAGTAGCAGCAGAAGAGCAGCAGCAGCAGCAGAGCAGCAACCGCAGCAGCAGAGCAGCAGCAGAGCAGCAGCAGCAGCATTAGCAGCAGAGCAGCAGCAACAGCAGCATTAGCAGCAGAGCAGCAGCAGCAGCAGCAGAGCAGCAGCAGAAGCAGAGCAGCAGCAGTATCAGAGCAGCAGCAGCAGCAGAGCAGCACCAGCAGCAGAGCAGCAGAGCAGCAGCAGCAGAGCAGCACCAGCAGCAGCAGCAGCAGAACAGCAGATGCAGCAGCAGCAGAGCAGCAGCAGCAGCAGCAGAGCAGCAGCAGCAGAGCAGCAGCAGCAGCATTAGCAGCAGGGCAGCAGCAGCAGCATCATTAGCAGCAGAGCAGCAGCAGCAGCAACAGAGCAGCCGCAGCAATAGCAGCAGCAGCAGCAGCAGAGCAGCAGCAGCAGAGCAGCAGCAGAGCAGCAACAGCAGCAGCAGAGCTGCAGCAGCAGCAGAGCAGCAGCAGCAGCAGGGCAGCAGCAGCAGCAGCAGAGCAGCAGCAGCTGAGCAGCAGCAGCAGCAGAGCAGCACCAGCAGAGCAGCACCAGCAGCAGCAGAGGAGCAGCAGCAGCAGCAGAGCAGCAGCAGCAGCCGCAGAGCAGCAGCAGCAGCAGAGCAGCAGCATCAGAGCAGCAGCAGAGCAGCAGCAGCAGCAGCAGAGCAGCACAGCAGCAGCAGCAGCATAGCAGCAGAGCAGCTGCAGCAGCAGAGCAGCAGCAGCAGCAGAAGAGCAGCAACAGCAGCAGCAGCAGCAGAGCAGAAGCAGCTGAGCAGCAGCAGAGCAGAAGCAGCTGAGCAGCAGCAGAGCAGCAGCAGCAGCAGAGCAGCAGCAGCAGCAGAGCAGCAGCAGCAGCAGAGTAGCGGCAGCAGCAGAAGTGCAGCAGCAGCAGCAACAGAGCAGCAGCAGCAGCAGAGCAGCAGCAGCAACAGCAGAGCAGCAGCAGCAGCAGGAGAAGCAGAGCAGCAGCAGCAGCAGAGCAGCAGCAGCAGCAACAGAGCAGCAGCAGAAGAGCAGCAGCAGCAGCAGAGTAGCAGCAGAAGAGCAGCAGCAGCAGCAGCAGAGCAGCAACCGCAGCAGCAGAGCAGCAGCAGAGCAGCAGCAGCAGCATTAGCAGCAGAGCAGCAGCAGCAGCAGCATTAGCAGCAGAGCAGCAGCAGCAGCAGAGCAGCCGCAGCAGCAGCAGAGCAGCAGCAGAAGCAGAGCAGCAGCAGTATCAGAGCAGCAGCAGCAGAGCAGCACCAGCAGCAGAGCAGCAGAGCAGCAGCAGCAGAGCAGCACCAGCAGCAGCAGCAGCAGAACAGCAGATGCAGCAGCAGCAGAGCAGCAGCAGCAGCAGAACAGCAGCAGCAGCAGAGCAGCAGCAGCAGAGCAGCCGCAGAGCAGCAGCAGCAGAGCAGCACCAGCAGCAGAACAGCAGCTGCGGAGCAGCAGCAGCAGCAGCAGCAGCAGACCCGCAGCAGCAGAGCCGCAGCAGCAGAAGCAGCAGCAGCAGAGCAGCAGCAGCAGCAGCAGCAGAGCAGCAGCAGCAACAGCAGAACAGCAGCAGCAGCAGCAGCAGCAGCTGAGTAGCGGCAGCAGAGCAGCAGCAGCAGCAGAGCAGCAGCCGCAGCAGCAGAGCAGCAGAGCAGCAGCAGCAGAGCAGCAGCAGCAGCATTAGCAGCAGAGCAGCAGCAGCAGCATCATTAGCAGCAGAGCAGCAGCAACAGAGCAGCCGCAGCAGTAGCAGCAGCAGCAGGTCAGCAGCAGCTGAGCAGCAGCAGCTGAGCAGCAGCAGCAGAGCAGCACCAGCAGAGCAGCACCAGCAGCAGCAGAGGAGCAGCAGCAGCAGCCGCAGAGCAGCAGCAGCAGAGCAGCAGCATCAGAGCAGCAGCAGAGCAGCAGCAGCAGCAGAGCAGCACAGCAGCAGCAGCATAGCAGCAGAGCAGCTGCAGCAGCAGAGCAGCAGCAGCAGCAGCAGCAGAGCAGAAGCAGCTGAGCAGCAGCAGAGCAGCAGCAGGAGCAGAGCAGCAGCAGCAGCAGCAGCAGCTGCAGAGCAGCAGCAGCAGCAGCAACAGAGCAGCTGCAGCAGTAGCAGTAGCAGCAGCAGCAGCAGAGCAGCAGCAGCAGCAGCAGAGTAGCGGCAGCAGCAGAAGTGCAGCAGCAGCAGCAGAGCAGCAGCAGAGCAGCAGCAGCAGACAGCGGCAGCAGCAGCAGCAGAGCAACAGAGCAGCAGCAGCAGCAGAGCAGCACCAGCAGCAGCAGAGCAGCAGCAGCAGCAGAGCAGCAGCAGCAGCAGCGGAGCAGCAGCAGAGCAGCAGCAGCAGCAGAGCAGCAGCAGCAGAGCAGCTCCAGCAGCAGACCACCACCAGCAGCAGCAGCAGCAGCAGCAGAGCAGCAGCAGCAGAGCAGCAGAGAAGCAGAGCAGCATCCGCAGCAGCAGAGCAGCGGCAGCAGAGCAGCAGCCGCAGCAGCAGCAGCACCAGAGCAGCAGCAGCAGCAGAGCAGCAGCAGCAGAGCAGCAGCAGCAGCAGAGCAGCAGCAGGAGCAGAGCAGCAGCAGCAGCAGCAGCAGCTGCAGAGCAGCAGCAGCAGCAGCAACAGAGCAGCTGCAGCAGTAGCAGTAGCAGCAGCAGCAGCAGAGCAGCAGCAGCAGCAGCAGAGTAGCGGCAGCAGCAGAAGTGCAGCAGCAGCAGCAGAGCAGCAGCAGAGCAGCAGCAGCAGACAGCGGCAGCAGCAGCAGCAGAGCAGCAGAGCAGCAGCAGCAGCAGAGCAGCACCAGCAGCAGCAGAGCAGCAGCAGCAGCAGAGCAGCAGCAGCAGCAGAGCAGCAGCAGCAGCAGCGGAGCAGCAGCAGAGCAGCAGCAGCAGCAGAGCAGCAGCAGCAGAGCAGCTCCAGCAGCAGACCACCAGCAGCAGCAGCAGCAGCAGCAGAGCAGCAGCAGCAGAGCAGCAGAGAAGCAGAGCAGCATCCGCAGCAGCAGAGCAGCGGCAGCAGAGCAGCAGCCGCAGCAGCAGCAGCACCAGAGCAGCAGCAGCAGCAGAGCAGCAGCAGCAGAGCAGCAGCAGCAGCAGAGCAGCAGCAGCAGACCAGCAGCAGAGCAGCAGCAGCAGCAGCAGCAGAGCAGCAGCAGCAGCAGAGAAGCAGCAGCAGCAGAGCAGCAGCATCAGCATTAGCAGCAGAGCAGCAGCAGCAGCAACAGAGCAGCAGCAGCAGCAGAGCAGCAGCAGCAGCAACAGCAGAGCAGCAGCAGCAGCAGCAGCAGAAGCAGAGCAGCAGCAGCAGCAGAGCAGCAGCAGAAGAGCAGCAGCAGCAGCAGAGTAGCAGCAGAAGAGCAGCAGCAGCAGCAGAGCAGCAACCGCAGCAGCAGAGCAGCAGCAGAGCAGCAGTAGCAGCATTAGCAGCAGAGCAGCAGCAGCAGCAGCATTAGCAGCAGAGCAGCAGCAGCAGCAGCAGCAGAGCAGCAGCAGAAGCAGAGCAGCAGCAGTATCAGAGCAGCAGCAGCAGCAGAGCAGCAGCAGCAGAGCAGCACCAGCAGCAGCAGCAGCAGAACAGCAGATGCAGCAGCAGCAGAGCAGCAGCAGCAGCAGCAGAACAGCAGCAGCAGCAGAGCAGCAGCAGCAGCAACAGAGCAGCCGCAGCAATAGCAGCAGCAGCAGCAGAGCAGCAGCAGCAGAGCAGCAGCAGAGCAGCAACAGCAGCAGCAGAGCTGCAGCAGCAGCAGAGCAGCAGCAGCAGCAGGGCAGCAGCAGCAGCAGCAGAGCAGCAGCAGCTGAGCAGCAGCAGCAGCAGAGCAGCACCAGCAGAGCAGCACCAGCAGCAGCAGAGGAGCAGCAGCAGCAGCAGCAGAGCAGCAGCAGCAGCAGAGCAGCAACAGCAGCCGCAGAGCAGCAGCAGCAGCAGAGCAGCAGCATCAGAGCAGCAGCAGAGCAGCAGCAGCAGCAGCAGAGCAGCACAGCAGCAGCAGCAGCATAGCAGCAGCAGCAGCTGCAGCAGCAGAGCAGCAGCAGCAGCAGAAGAGCAGCAACAGCAGCAGCAGCAGAGCAGAAGCAGCTGAGCAGCAGCAGAGCAGCAGCAGCTGAGCAGCAGCAGAGCAGCAGCAGCAGCAGAGCAGCAGCAGCAGCAGCAGAGTAGCGGCAGCAGCAGAAGTGCAGCAGCAGCAGCAGAGCAGCAGCAGAGCAGCAGCAGCAGACAGCGGCAGCAGCAGCAGCAGAGCAGCAGAGCAGCAGCAGCAGCAGAGCAGCAGCAGCAGCAGAGCAGCAGCAGCAGCGGAGCAGCAGCAGAGCAGCAGCAGCAGCAGAGCAGCTCCAGCAGCAGACCAGCAGCAGCAGCAGAGCAGCAGCAGCAGCAGGGCAGCAGCAGCAGCAGCAGAGCAGCAGCAGCTGAGCAGCAGCAGCAGCAGAGCAGCAGCAGCAGAGCAGCAGCCAGCAGCAGCAGAGCAGCAGCAGCAGCAGCAGAGCAGCAGCAGCAGCAGCAGCAGCAGCACGCAGAGCAGCAGCAGCAGCAGAGCAGCAGCAGCAGAGCAGCAGCAGAGCAGCAGCAGCAGCAGCAGAGCAGCAGCAGCAGCAGCAGCAGCAGAGCAGCAGAGCAGCAGCAGCAGCAGAGCAGCAGCAGCAGCAGAAGCAGCAGCAGCAGCAGCAGCAGCAGAGCAGAAGCAGCTGAGCAGCAGCAGAGCAGCAGCAGCGAGCAGCAGCAGCAGCAGCAGCAGCAGCAGAGCAGCAGCAGCAGCAGCAGAGCAGCGGCAGCAGCAGAAGCAGCAGCAGCAGCAGAGCAGCAGCAGCAGCAGCAGCAGCAGCAGCAGCAGAGCAGCAGCAGCAGCAGAGCAGCAGCAGCAGCAGCAGCAGCAGCAGCAGAGCAGCAGCAGCAGCAGAGAAGCAGCAGCAGTAGCAGAGCAGCAGCAGCAGCAGAGCAGCGGCAGGAGAGCAGCAGCAGCAGCAGAGCAGCAGCAGCAGCATTAGCAGCAGAGCAGCAGCAGCAGCAACAGAGCAGCAGCAGCAGCAGAGCAGCAGCAGCAGCAGCAGAGAAGCAGAGCAGCAGCAGCAGCAGCAGAGCAGCAGCAGCAGCAACAGAGCAGCAGCAGCAGAGCAGCAGCAGCAGCAGAGTAGCAGCAGAAGAGCAGCAGCAGCAGCAGAGCAGCAACCGCAGCAGCAGAGCAGCAGCAGAGCAGCAGCAGCAGCATTAGCAGCAGAGCAGCAGCAGCAGCAGCATTAGCAGCAGAGCAGCAGCAGAAGCAGAGCAGCAGCAGTATCAGAGCAGCAGCAGCAGAGCAGCACCAGCAGCAGAGCAGCAGAGCAGCAGCAGCAGAGCAGCACCAGCAGCAGCAGCAGAACAGCAGATGCAGCAGCAGCAGAGCAGCAGCAGCAGCAGAACAGCAGCAGCAGCAGAGCAGCAGCAGCAGCAGAGCAGCCGCAGAGCAGCAGCAGCAGAGCAGCACCTGCAGCAGAACAGCAGCTGCAGAGCAGCAGCAGCAGCAGAGCAGCAGCAGCAGCGAGCAGCAGCAGCAGCAGCAGCAGCAGCAGCAGCAGACCCGCAGCAGCAGAAGCAGCAGCAGCAGAGCAGCAGCAGCAGCAGCAGCAGAGCAGCAGCAGCAACAGCAGAGCAGCAGCAGCAGCAGCAGCTGAGTAGCGGCAGCAGAGCAGCAGCAGCAGCAGAGCAGCAGCCGCAGCAGCAGAGCAGCAGCAGCAGAGCAGCAGCAGCAGCAGAGCAGCAGCAGCAGAGCAGCAGCAGCAGAGCAGCAGCAGCAGCATTAGCAGCAGAGCAGCAGCAGCAGCATCATTAGCAGCAGAGCAGCAGCAACAGAGCAGCCGCAGCAGTAGCAGCAGCAGCAGGGCAGCAGCAGCTGAGCAGCAGCAGCAGCAGCAGAGCAGCACCAGCAGAGCAGCACCAGCAGCAGCAGAGGAGCAGCAGCAGCAGCCGCAGAGCAGCAGCAGCAGAGCAGCAGCATCAGAGCAGCAGCAGAGCAGCAGCAGCAGCAGAGCAGCAGCAGCAGCAGCAGCAGCATAGCAGCAGCAGCAGCTGCAGCAGCAGAGCAGCAGCAGCAGCAGAAGAGCAGCAACAGCAGCAGCAGCAGAGCAGAAGCAGCTGAGCAGCAGCAGAGCAGCAGCCGGAGCAGAGCAGCAGCAGCAGCAGCAGCAGCTGCAGCAGCAGCAGCAGCAGCAACAGAGCAGCTGCAGCAGTAGCAGTAGCAGCAGCAGCAGAGCAGCAGCAGCAGCAGAGTAGCGGCAGCAGCAGAAGTGCAGCAGCAGCAGCAGAGCAGCAGCAGAGCAGCAGCAGCAGACAGCAGCAGCAGCAGCAGCAGAGCAGCAGAGCAGCAGCAGCAGCAGAGCAGCACCAGCAGCAGCAGAGCAGCAGCAGCAGCAGCAGAGCAGCAGCAGCAGCAGAGCAGCAGCAGCAGCAGAGCAGCAGCAGCAGCAGCGGAGCAGCAGCAGAGCAGCAGCAGCAGCAGAGCAGCAGCAGCAGAGCAGCTCCAGCAGCAGACCAGCAGCAGCAGCAGCAGCAGCAGCAGCAGCAGCAGAGCAGCAGCAGCAGAGCAGCAGAGCAGCAGAGCAGCATCCGCAGCAGCAGAGCAGCAGCAGCAGCAGCAGAGCAGCAGCCGCAGCAGCAGCAGCAGCAGAGCAGCAGCAGCAGCAGCAGCAGCAGCAGCAGCAGAGCAGCAGCAGCAGCAGAGCAGCAGCAGCAGACCAGCAGCAGAGCAGCAGCAGCAGCAGAGCAGCAGCAGCAGCAGCAGAAGCAGCAGCAGCAGAGCAGCAGCAGCAGCATTAGCAGCAGAGCAGCAGCAGCAGCAGCAGAGCAGCAGCAGCAGCAGAGCAGCAGCAGCAGCAGCAGCAGAGCAGCAGCAGCAGCAGCAGAAGCAGAGCAGCAGCAGCAGCAGAGCAGCAGCAGCAGCAGCAGAGCAGCAGCAGCAGAGCAGCAGCAGCAGCAGAGCAGCAGCAGCAGAGCAGCAGCAGCAGCAGAGCAGCAACCGCAGCAGCAGAGCAGCAGCAGAGCAGCAGCAGCAGCATTAGCAGCAGAGCAGCAGCAGCAGCAGCAGAGCAGCAGCAGAAGCAGAGCAGCAGCAGATCAGAGCAGCAGCAGCAGCAGAGCAGCAGCAGCAGCAGAGCAGCAGAGCAGCAGCAGCAGAGCAGCACCAGCAGCAGCAGCAGCAGAACAGCAGATGCAGCAGCAGCAGAGCAGCAGCAGCAGCAGCAGACAGCAGCAGCAGCAGAGCAGCAGCAGCAGAGCAGCAGCAGCAGCATTAGCAGCAGGGCAGCAGCAGCAGCATCATTAGCAGCAGAGCAGCAGCAGCAGCAGCAGAGCAGCCGCAGCATAGCAGCAGCAGCAGCAGAGCAGCAGCAGCAGAGCAGCAGCAGAGCAGCAGCAGCAGCAGCAGAGCAGCAGCAGCAGCAGAGCAGCAGCAGCAGCAGGGCAGCAGCAGCAGCAGCAGAGCAGCAGCAGCTGAGCAGCAGCAGCAGCAGAGCAGCAGCAGCAGAGCAGCACCAGCAGCAGCAGAGCAGCAGCAGCAGCAGCAGAGCAGCAGCAGCAGCAGCAGAGCAGCAGCAGCAGCAGAGCAGCAGCATCAGAGCAGCAGCAGAGCAGCAGCAGCAGCAGCAGAGCAGCAGCAGCAGCAGCAGCAGCATAGCAGCAGAGCAGCAGCAGCAGCAGAGCAGCAGCAGCAGCAGCAGAGCAGCAGCAGCAGCAGCAGCAGCAGAGCAGCAGCAGCTGAGCAGCAGCAGAGCAGAAGCAGCTGAGCAGCAGCAGAGCAGCAGCAGCAGCAGAGCAGCAGCAGCAGCAGAGCAGCAGCAGCAGCAGCAGAGTAGCGGCAGCAGCAGAAGTGCAGCAGCAGCAGCAGAAGTGCAGCAGCAGCAGCAGAGCAGCAGCAGAGCAGCAGCAGCAGACAGCGGCAGCAGCAGCAGCAGAGCAGCAGAGCAGCAGCAGCAGCAGAGCAGCAGCAGCAGCAGAGCAGCAGCAGCAGCGGAGCAGCAGCAGAGCAGCAGCAGCAGCAGAGCAGCTCCAGCAGCAGACCAGCAGCAGCAGCAGCAGAGCAGCAGCAGAGCAGCAGAGCAGCAGAGCAGCAGCAGCAGAGCAGCAGAGCAGCAGAGCAGCAGCAGAGCAGCAGCAGCAGAGCAGCAGCAGAGCAGCAGCAGCAGCAGCAGAGCAGCAGCAGCAGCAGCAGCAGCAGCAGAGCAGCAGCAGCAGCAGCAGAGCAGCAGCAGCAGCAGCAGCAGAGCAGCAGCAGCAGCAGCAGCAGCAGCAGAGCAGCAGCAGCAGCAGAGCAGCAGCAGCAGAGCAGCAGCAGCAGCAGAGCAGCAGCAGCAGCAGCAGAGCAGCAGCAGCAGCAGAGAAGCAGCAGCAGCAGCAGAGCAGCAGCAGCAGCAGAGCAGCAGCAGCAGAGCAGCAGCAGCAGCAGAGCAGCAGCAGCAGCATTAGCAGCAGAGCAGCAGCAGCAGCAACAGAGCAGCAGCAGCAGCAGAGCAGCAGCAGCAGCAGCAGCAGCAGCAGCAGCAGCAGCAGGAGCAGCAGAGCAGCAGCAGCAGCAGAGCAGCAGCAGCAGCAACAGAGCAGCAGCAGAAGAGCAGCAGCAGCAGCAGAGTAGCAGCAGAAGAGCAGCAGCAGCAGCAGAGCAGCAACCGCAGCAGCAGAGCAGCAGCAGAGCAGCAGCAGCAGCATTAGCAGCAGAGCAGCAGCAGCAGCAGCATTAGCAGCAGAGCAGCAGCAGCAGCAGAGCAGCCGCAGCAGCAGCAGAGCAGCAGCAGAAGCAGAGCAGCAGCAGTATCAGAGCAGCAGCAGCAGAGCAGCACCAGCAGCAGAGCAGCAGCAGCAGCAGCAGCAGAGCAGCACCAGCAGCAGCAGCAGCAGAACAGCAGATGCAGCAGCAGCAGAGCAGCAGCAGCAGCAGAACAGCAGCAGCAGCAGAGCAGCAGCAGCAGCAGAGCAGCCGCAGAGCAGCAGCAGCAGAGCAGCAGCAGCAGCAGCAGCAGCTGCAGAGCAGCAGCAGCAGCAGAGCAGCAGCAGCAGCAGAGCAGCAGCAGCAGCAGCAGCAGACCCGCAGCAGCAGAGCCGCAGCAGCAGAAGCAGCAGCAGCAGAGCAGCAGCAGCAGCAGCAGCAGCAGAGCAGCAGCAGCAGCAGCAGAGCAGCAGCAGCAGCAGCAGCTGAGTAGCGGCAGCAGAGCAGCAGCAGCAGCAGCAGAGCAGCAGCCGCAGCAATAGCAGCAGCAGCAGCAGCAGCAGCAGCAGAGCAGCAGCAGCAGAGCAGCAGCAGCAGCATTAGCAGCAGAGCAGCAGCAGCAGCAGCATTAGCAGCAGAGCAGCAGCAACAGAGCAGCCGCAGCAGTAGCAGCAGCAGCAGGGCAGCAGCAGCTGAGCAGCAGCAGCAGCAGCAGAGCAGCAGCAGCAGAGCAGCACCAGCAGCAGCAGAGCAGCAGCAGCAGCAGCCGCAGAGCAGCAGCAGCAGCAGCAGCAGCAGCAGAGCAGCAGCAGAGCAGCAGCAGCAGCAGAGCAGCAGCAGCAGCAGCAGCAGCATAGCAGCAGAGCAGCAGCAGCAGCAGAGCAGCAGCAGCAGCAGCAGCAGAGCAGCAGCAGCAGCAGCAGCAGAGCAGAAGCAGCTGAGCAGCAGCAGAGCAGCAGCAGCAGCAGAGCAGCAGCAGCAGCAGCAGCTGCAGAGCAGCAGCAGCAGCAGCAGAGCAGCTGCAGCAGTAGCAGCAGCAGCAGCAGCAGCAGAGCAGCAGCAGCAGCAGCAGAGTAGCGGCAGCAGCAGCAGTGCAGCAGCAGCAGCAGAGCAGCAGCAGAGCAGCAGCAGCAGCAGCAGCAGCAGCAGCAGCAGAGCAGCAGCAGCAGCAGCAGCAGCAGAGCAGCAGCCAGCAGCAGCAGAGCAGCAGCAGCAGCAGCAGAGCAGCAGCAGCAGCAGAGCAGCAGCAGCAGCAGCAGCAGCAGCAGCAGCAGCAGCAGCAGCAGCATAGCAGCTCCAGCAGCAGACCAGCAGCAGCAGCAGCAGCAGCAGAGCAGCAGCAGCAGAGCAGCAGCAGCAGCAGCAGCAGCAGCAGAGCAGCAGCAGCAGCAGCAGCAGCAGCAGCAGCAGCAGCACCAGCAGCAGCAGCAGCAGAGCAGCAGCAGCAGCAGAGCAGCAGCAGCAGACCAGCAGCAGCAGCAGCAGCAGCAGCAGAGCAGCAGCAGCAGCAGAGCAGCAGCAGCAGCAGAGCAGCAGCAGCAGCAGCAGCAGAGCAGCAGCAGCAGCAGAGCAGCAGCAGCAGCAGAGCAGCAGCAGCAGCAGCAGCAGAGCAGCAGCAGCAGCAGCAGCAGCAGAGCAGCAGCAGCAGCAGAGCAGCAGCAGCAGCAGCAGAGCAGCAGCAGCAGAGCAGCAGCAGCAGCAGCAGCAGCAGCAGAGCAGCAGCAGCAGCAGAGCAGCACGCAGCAGCAGAGCAGCAGCAGTGCAGCAGCAGCAGCAGCAGCAGCAGAGCAGCAGCAGCAGCAGCAGAGCAGCAGCAGCAGCAGCAGCAGCAGCAGCAGCAGAGCAGCAGCAGCAGCAGAGCAGCAGCAGACAGAGCAGCAGCAGCAGCAGAGCAGCAGAGCAGCAGCAGCAGAGCAGCAGCAGCAGCAGCAGCAGCAGCAGCAGAGCAGCAGCAGCAGAGCAGCAGCAGCAGCAGCAGACAGCAGCAGCAGCAGAGCAGCAGCAGCAGCAGAGCAGCAGCAGAGCAGCAGCAGCAGCAGCAGCAGCAGCAGCAGAACAGCAGCAGCAGCAGCAGCAGCAGCAGCAGAGCAGCAGCAGCAGCAGAGCAGCAGCAGCAGCAGCAGACCGCAGCAGCAGAGCAGCAGCAGCAGCAGCAGCAGCAGCAGAGCAGCAGCAGCAGCAGCAGAGCAGCAGCAGCAGCAGCAGAGCAGCAGCAGCAGAGCAGCAGCAGCAGCAGCATTAGCAGCAGAGCAGCAGCAGCAGCATCATTAGCAGCAGAGCAGCAGCAGCAGAGCAGCCGCAGCAGTAGCAGCAGCAGCAGCAGGGCAGCAGCAGCTGAGCAGCAGCAGCAGCAGCAGAGCAGCAGCAGCAGAGCAGCAGCAGCAGCAGCAGAGCAGCAGCAGCAGCAGCCGCAGAGCAGCAGCAGCAGAGCAGCAGCAGCAGAGCAGCAGCAGAGCAGCAGCAGCAGCAGCAGAGCAGCACAGCAGCAGCAGCAGCATAGCAGCAGAGCAGCTGCGAGCAGAGCAGCAGCAGCAGCAGAGCAGCAGCAGCAGCAGCAGCAGAGCAGCAGCAGCTGAGCAGCAGCAGAGCAGCAGCAGCAGCAGAGCAGCAGCAGCAGCAGCAGCAGCGCAGAGCAGCAGCAGCAGCAGCAGAGCAGCAGCAGCAGCAGCAGCAGAGCAGCTGCAGCAGCAGCAGCAGCAGAGCAGCAGCAGCAGCAGAGCAGCAGCAGCAGCAGCAGAGTAGCGGCAGCAGCAGAAGTGCAGCAGCAGCAGCAGAGCAGCAGCAGAGCAGCAGCAGCAGCAGCGGCAGCAGCAGCAGCAGAGCAGCAGCAGCAGAGCAGCAGCAGCAGCCAGCAGCAGAGCAGCAGCAGCAGCAGCAGCAGAGCAGCAGCAGCAGCAGAGCAGCAGCAGCAGCAGAGCAGCAGCAGCAGCAGAGCAGCAGCAGCAGTAGCAGAGCAGCAGCAGCAGCAGAGCAGCGGCAGCAGAGCAGCAGCAGCAGCAGCAGCAGCAGCAGAGCAGCAGCATCAGCATTAGCAGCAGAGCAGCAGCAGCAGCAGCAGCAGAGCAGCAGCAGCAGCAGAGCAGCAGCAGCAGAGCAGCAGCAGCAGAGCAGCAGAGCAGCAGCAGCAGAGCAGCACCAGCAGCAGCAGCAGCAGAGCAGCAGCAGCAGCAGCAGAGCAGCAGCAGCAGCAGCAGCAGCAGCAGAGCAGCAGAAGCAGCAGCAGAGCAGCAGCAGCAGCAGCAGCAGAGCAGCAGCAGCAGCAGCAGCAGCAGCAGCAGAGCAGCAGCAGCAGCAGAGCAGCAGCAGCAGAGCAGCAGCAGCAGCAGCAGAGCAGCAGCAGCAGCAGCAGAGCAGCAGCAGCAGCAGAGAAGCAGCAGCAGCAGCAGAGCAGCAGCAGCAGAGCAGCGGCAGCAGAGCAGCAGCAGCAGCAGAGCAGCAGCAGCAGCAGCAGCAGCAGAGCAGCAGCAGCAGCAGCAGAGCAGCAGCAGCAGCAGAGCAGCAGCAGCAGCAGCAGCAGAGCAGCAGCAGCAGCAGCAGCAGCAGAGCAGCAGCAGCAGCAGAGCAGCAGCAGCAGCAGCAGAGCAGCAGCAGAAGAGCAGCAGCAGCAGCAGAGCAGCAGCAGAGAGCAGCAGCAGCAGCAGAGCAGCAGCAGAGCAGCAGCAGCAGCATTAGCAGCAGAGCAGCAGCAGCAGCAGCATTAGCAGCAGAGCAGCAGCAGCAGCAGAGCAGCCGCAGCAGCAGCAGAGCAGCAGCAGCAGCAGAGCAGCAGCAGTATCAGAGCAGCAGCAGCAGAGCAGCAGCAGCAGCAGAGCAGCAGCAGCAGAGCAGCACCAGCAGCAGCAGCAGAACAGCAGAGCAGCAGCAGCAGCAGAGCAGCAGCAGCAGCAGAACAGCAGCAGCAGAGCAGCAGCAGCAGCAGAGCAGCCGCAGAGCAGCAGCAGCAGAGCAGCACCAGCAGCAGAACAGCAGCAGCAGAGCAGCAGCAGCAGCAGAGCAGCAGCAGCAGCAGCAGCAGCAGCCCGCAGCAGCAGAGCCGCAGCAGCAGCAGCAGCAGCAGCAGAGCAGCAGCAGCAGCAGCAGCAGCGAGCAGCAGCAGCAGAGCAGCAGCAGCAGCAGAGCAGCAGCAGCAGCAGCAGAGCAGCAGCAGCAGCAGCAGCAGCAGCAGCAGAGCAGCAGCAGCAGCAGCAGCAGCAGCAGCAGAGCAGCAGCAGCAGCATTAGCAGCAGAGCAGCAGCAGCAGCAGCATTAGCAGCAGAGCAGCAGCAGCAGAGCAGCCGCAGCAGTAGCAGCAGCAGCAGCAGGGCAGCAGCAGCTGAGCAGCAGCAGCAGCAGCAGAGCAGCAGCAGCAGAGCAGCACCAGCAGCAGCAGAGGAGCAGCAGCAGCAGCCGCAGAGCAGCAGCAGCAGAGCAGCAGCAGCAGAGCAGCAGCAGAGCAGCAGCAGCAGCAGCAGAGCAGCAGCAGCAGCAGCAGCATAGCAGCAGAGCAGCTGCAGCAGCAGAGCAGCAGCAGCAGCAGCAGAGCAGCAACAGCAGCAGCAGCAGAGCAGAAGCAGCTGAGCAGCAGCAGAGCAGCAGCAGGAGCAGAGCAGCAGCAGCAGCAGCAGCAGCTGCAGAGCAGCAGCAGCAGCAGCAGCAGAGCAGCAGCAGCAGCAGCAGTAGCAGCAGCAGAGCAGCAGCAGCAGCAGAGCAGCAGCAGCAGCAGCAGAGCAGCGGCAGCAGCAGCAGTGCAGCAGCAGCAGCAGAGCAGCAGCAGAGCAGCAGCAGCAGCAGCGGCAGCAGCAGCAGCAGAGCAGCAGAGCAGCAGCAGCAGCAGAGCAGCAGCAGCAGCAGCAGAGCAGCAGCAGCAGCAGCAGAGCAGCAGCAGCAGCAGAGCAGCAGCAGCAGCAGCGGAGCAGCAGCAGAGCAGCAGCAGCAGCAGAGCAGCAGCAGCAGAGCAGCAGCAGCAGCAGCAGCAGCAGCAGCAGCAGCAGAGCAGCAGCCGCAGCAGCAGAGCAGCAGCAGCAGAGCAGCAGCAGCAGCAGAGCAGCAGCAGCAGAGCAGCAGCAGCAGCAGCAGCAGCAGAGCAGCAGCAGCAGCAAGAGCAGCAGCAGCAGTAGCAGCAGCAGCAGCAGAGCAGCAGCAGCAGCAGCAGCAGAGCAGCAGCAGCAGCAGCAGAGCAGCAGCAGCAGCAGAGCAGCAGCAGAGCAGCAGCAGCAGCAGCGCAGCAGCAGCAGCAGAGCAGCAGCAGCAGAGCAGCAGCAGCAGCAGCAGCAGAGCAGCAGCAGCAGCAGCAGAGCAGCAGCAGCAGCAGAGCAGCAGCAGCAGCAGAGCAGCAGCAGCAGCAGCAGAGCAGCAGCAGCAGCAGAGTAGCAGCAGCAGAGCAGCAGCAGCAGCAGCAGAGCAGCAGCAGCAGCATTAGCAGCAGCAGCAGCAGCAGCAGCAGCAGAGCAGCAGCAGCAGCAGCAGCAGCAGCAGCAGAGCAGCAGCAGCAGCAGCAGCAGCAGCAGCAGCAGCAGAGCAGCAGCAGCAGAGCAGCAGCAGCAGAAGCAGCAGCAGAGCAGCAGCAGCAGCAGAGCAGCAGCAGCAGCAGCAGCAGCAGCAGCAGCAGCAGCAGAGCAGCAGCAGAGCAGCAGCAGAGCAGCAGCAGAGCAGCAGCAGCAGCAGCAGACAGCAGCAGCAGAGGCGCAGCAGCAGCAGCAGCAGCAGCAGAGCAGCAGCAGCAGAGCAGCAGCAGCAGCAGAGCAGCAGCAGCAGAGCAGCAGCAGCAGCAGCAGAGCAGCAGCAGCAGCAGAGCAGCAGCAGCAGCAGCAGCAGAGCAGCAGCAGCAGCAGCAGAGCAGCAGCAGCAGCAGCAGCAGCAGCAGCAGCAGAGCAGCAGCAGCAGCAGAGCAGCAGCAGCAGCAGCAGAGCAGCAGCAGCAGCAGCAGCAGCAGCAGAGCAGCAGCAGCAGCAGCAGAGCAGCAGCAGCAGCAGCAGCAGCAGCAGCAGAGCAGCAGCAGCAGCAGAGCAGCAGCAGCAGCAGCAGCAGCAGAGCAGCAGCAGCAGAGCAGCAGCAGCAGCAGCAGCAGCAGCAGAACAGCAGCAGCAGCAGAGCAGCAGCAGCAGCAGCAGCAGCAGCAGCAGCAGAGCAGCAGCAGCAGCAGCAGAGCAGCAGCAGCAGCAGCAGCAGCAGCAGCAGAGCAGCAGCAGCAGCAGCAGAGCAGCAGCAGCAGCAGAACAGCAGCAGCAGCAGCAGCAGCAGAGCAGCAGCAGCAGCAGCAGCAGAGCAGCAGCAGCAGCAGCAGCAGCAGCAGCAGCAGCAGCAGCAGCAGAGCAGCAGCAGCAGCAGCAGCAGCAGCAGCAGCAGCAGCAGCAGCAGCAGCAGCAGAGCAGCAGCAGCAGCAGAGCAGCAGCAGCAGCAGCAGAGCAGCAGCAGCAGCAGCAGCAGCAGAGCAGCTCCAGCAGCAGCAGCAGCAGCAGCAGCAGCAGAGCAGCAGCAGCAGCAGCAGCAGCAGCAGCAGAGCAGCAGCCGCAGCAGCAGAGCAGCAGCAGAGCAGCAGCAGAGCAGCAGCAGCAGCAGCAGCAGCAGCAGAGCAGCAGCAGCAGCAGCAGCAGCAGCAGCAGCAGCAGCAGAGCAGCAGCAGCAGCAGCAGCAGAGCAGCAGCAGCAGCAGCAGCAGCAGCAGCAGCCAGCAGCAGCAGCAGAGCAGCAGCAGCAGAGCAGCAGCAGCAGCAGCAGCAGCAGCAGCAGAGCAGCAGCAGCAGCAGAGCAGCAGCAGCAGCAGAGCAGCAGCAGCAGCAGCAGCAGCAGCAGCAGCAGCAGAGCAGCAGCAGCAGCAGCAGCAGCAGAGCAGCAGCAGCAGCAGCAGCAGCAGCAGAGCAGCAGCAGCAGCAGAGCAGCAGCAGCAGCAGCAGAGCAGCAGCAGCAGCAGCAGCAGCAGCAGCGGAGCAGCAGCAGCAGCAGCAGCAGCAGCAGCAGAGCAGCAACCGCAGCAGCAGCAGCAGCAGCAGAGCAGCAGCAGCAGCAGCAGCAGCAGAGCAGCAGCAGCAGCAGCAAGCAGCAGAGCAGCAGCAGCAGCAGCAGAGCAGCAGCAGCAGCAGCAGAGCAGCAGCAGCAGCAGCAGAGCAGCAGCAGCAGCAGAGCAGCAGCAGAGCAGCAGCAGCAGCAGCAGCAGAGCAGCAGCAGCAGCAGAGCAGCAGAGCAGCAGCAGCAGAGCAGCAGCAGCAGCAGCAGCAGAACAGCAGCAGCAGCAGCAGCAGAGCAGCAGCAGCAGCAGAACAGCAGCAGCAGCAGAGCAGCAGCAGCAGCAGCAGCAGCAGCAGCAGCAGAGCAGCAGCAGAGCAGCAGCAGAGCAGCAGCAGCAGCAGAGCAGCAGCAGCAGCAGCAGAGCAGCAGCAGCAGCAGAGCAGCAGCAGCAGCAGCAGCAGCAGAGCAGCAGCAGCAGCAGCAAGCAGCAGCAGCAGCAGCAGCAGCAGCAAGCAGCAGAGCAGCAGCAGCAGCAGCAGAGCAGCAGCAGCAGCAGCAGCAGCAGCAGCAGAGCAGCAGCAGCAGCAGCAGAGCAGCACCAGCAGAGCAGCAGCAGCAGCAGCAGAGCAGCAGCAGCAGCAGAGCAGCAGCAGCAGCAGCAGCAGCAGCAGCAGCAGAGCAGCAGCAGCAGCAGAGCAGCAGCAGCAGAGCAGCAGCAGCAGCAGCAGAGCAGCAGCAGCAGCAGCAGCAGAGCAGCAGCAGCTGAGCAGCAGCAGAGCAGCAGCAGCGAGCAGCAGCAGAGCAGCAGCAGCAGCAGCAGCAGCAGCAGCAGCAGAGCAGCAGCAGCAGCAGCAGCGAGCAGCAGCAGCAGCAGCAGCAGCAGCAGAGCAGCAGCAGCAGCAGCAGCAGCAGCAGCGAGCAGCAGCAGCAGCAGCAGCAGCAGCAGCAGCAGAGCAGCAGCAGCAGCAGCAGAGCAGCAGCAGCAGCAGCAGCAGCAGCAGCAGCAGCAGCAGCAGCAGAGCAGCAGCAGCAGCAGCAGCAGCAGCAGCAGCAGCAGCAGCAGCAGAGCAGCAGCAGCAGCAGCAGAGCAGCAGCAGCAGAGCAGCAGCAGAGCAGCAGCAGCAGCAAGCAGCAGCAGCAGAGCAGCAGCAGCAGAGCAGCAGCAGCAGCAGCAGAGCAGCAGCAGCAGCAGAGCAGCAGCAGCAGCAGCAGCAGAGCAGCAGCAGCAGCAGCAGAGCAGCAGCAGCAGCAGCAGCAGCAGCAGCAGCAAGCAGCAGAGCAGCAGCAGCAGCAGCAGCAGCAGCAGCAGCAGCAGAGCAGCAGCAGCAGCAGCAGAGCAGCAGCAGCAGCAGCAGCAGCAGCAGCAGCAGCAGCAGCAGCAGAGCAGCAGCAGCAGCAGAGCAGCAGCAGCAGCAGCAGAGCAGCAGCAGAAGAGCAGCAGCAGCAGCAGCAGCAGCAGCAGCAGAGCAGCAGCAGCAGCAGAGCAGCAGCAGCAGCAGCAGGCAGCAGCAGCAGCAGCAGCAGCAGCAAGCAGCAGAGCAGCAGCAGCAGCAGCAAGCAGCAGCAGCAGCAGCAGCAGCAGCAGCAGCAGCAGCAGCAGCAGAGCAGCAGCACAGCAGCAGCAGCAGCAGCAGCAGCAGCAGCAGCAGCAGCAGCAGCAGCAGCAGCAGCAGCAGCAGCAGAGCAGCAGCAGCAGAGCAGCAGCAGCAGCAGCAGCAGCAGCAGCAGCAGCAGCAGCAGCAGAGCAGCAGCAGCAGCAGCAGAGCAGCAGCAGCAGCAGAGCAGCAGCAGCAGCAGAGCAGCAGCAGAGCAGCAGCAGCAGCAGCAGCAGCAGCAGCAGACAGCAGCAGCAGAGCAGCAGCAGCAGCAGAGCAGCAGCAGCAGCAGAGCAGCAGCAGCAGCAGCAGCCGCAGCAGCAGAGCAGCAGCAGCAGCAGCAGCAGCAGCAGCAGCAGCAGCAGCAGCAGCAGCAGCAGCAGCAGCAGCAGCAGCAGCAGCAGCAGCAGCAGAGCAGCAGCAGCAGCAGCAGCAGCAGCAGAGCAGCAGCAGCAGCAGCAGCAGCAGCAGCAGCAGCAGCAGCAGCAGCAGCAGCAGCAGCAGCAGCAGCAGCAGCAGCAGAGCAGCAGCAGCAGCAGCAGCAGCAGCAGCAGCAGCAGCAGCAGCAGCAGCAGCAGCAGCAGCAGCAGCAGCAGCAGCAGCACAGAGCAGCAGCAGCAGCAGCAGCAGCAGCAGCAGGGCAGCAGCAGCGAGCAGCAGCAGCAGCAGCAGCAGCAGCAGCAGAGCAGCAGCAGCAGCAGCAGCAGCAGCAGCAGCAGAGCAGCAGCAGCAGCAGCAGCAGCAGCAGCAGCAGCAGCAGCAGCAGCAGCAGAGCAGCAGCAGCAGCAGCAGCAGCAGCAGAGCAGCAGCAGCAGCAGCAGCAGCAGCAGCAGCAGCAGCAGAGCAGCAGCAGCAGCAGCAGCAGCAGCAGCAGCAGCAGCAGCAGCAGCAGCAGCAGCAGCAGCAGAGCAGCAGCAGCAGCAGCAGCAGCAGCAGCAGCAGCAGCAGCAGCAGCAGCAGCAGCAGCAGCAGCAGCAGCAGCAGCAGCAGCAGCAGCAGCAGCAGCAGCAGCAGAGCAGCAGCAGCAGCAGCAGCAGCAGCAGCAGCAGCAGCAGAGCAGCAGCAGCAGCAGCAGAGCAGCAGCAGCAGCAGAGCAGCAGCAGCAGCAGCAGCAGCAGCAGCAGCAGCAGCAGCAGCAAGCAGCAGAGCAGCAGCAGCAGCAGCAAGCAGCAGAGCAGCAGCAGCAGCAGAGCAGCAGCAGCAGCAGCAGCAGCAGCAGCAGAGCAGCAGCAGCAGCAGAGCAGCAGCAGCAGAGCAGCAGCAGCAGCAGCAGAGCAGCAGCAGCAGCAGCAGCAGCAGCAGCAGCAGAGCAGCAGCAGCAGCAGAGCAGCAGCAGCAGCAGCAGCAGCAGCAGCAGCAGAGCAGCAGCAGCAGCAGAGCAGCAGCAGCAGCAGAGCAGCAGCAGCAGCAGAGCAGCAGCAGCAGCAGAGCAGCAGCAGCAGCAGCAGAGCAGCAGCAGCAGCAGCAGCAGAGCAGCAGCAGCAGCAGCAGCAGAGCAGCAGCAGCAGCAGCAGCAGAGCAGCAGCAGCAGCAGCAGCAGCAGCAGCAGCAGCAGCAGAGCAGCAGCAGCAGCAGCAGCAGCAGCAGCAGCAGAGCAGCAGCAGAGCAGCAGCAGCAGCAGCAGCAGCAGCAGCAGCAGCAGAGCAGCAGAGCAGCAGCAGCAGCAGCAGCAGCAGCAGCAGCAGCAGCAGCAGCAGCAGCAGCAGCAGAGCAGCAGCAGCAGCAGCGGAGCAGCAGCAGAGCAGCAGCAGCAGCAGCAGCAGAGCAGCAGCAGCAGCAGCAGCAGCAGCAGCAGAGCAGCACCGCAGCAGCAGAGCAGCAGCAGCAGAGCAGCAGCAGAGCAGCAGCAGCAGCAAGCAGCAGCAGCAGCAGCAGCAGCAGCAGAGCAGCAGCAGCAGCAGACCAGCAGCAGAGCAGCAGCAGCAGCAGCAGCAGCAGCAGCAGCAGAGCAGCAGCAGCGAGCAGAGCAGCAGCAGCAGCAGAGCAGCAGCAGCAGAGCAGCAGCAGCAGCAGCAGCAGCAGCAGCAGCAGAGCAGCAGCAGCAGCAGCAGCAGAGCAGCAGCAGCAGCAGCAGCAGCAGCAGCAGCAGCAGCAGAGCAGCAGCAGCAGCAGCAGCAGCAGCAGCAGCAGCAGCAGCAGCAGCAGCAGCAGAGCAGCAGCAGCAGAGCAGCAGCAGCAGCAGCAGAACAGCAGCAGCAGCAGAGCAGCAGCAGCAGCAGAGCAGCCGCAGAGCAGCAGCAGCAGAGCAGCACCAGCAGCAGAACAGCAGCTGCAGAGCAGCAGCAGCAGCAGAGCAGCAGCAGCAGCAGAGCAGCAGCAGCAGCAGCAGACCCGCAGCAGCAGAGCCGCAGCAGCAGAAGCAGCAGCAGCAGCAGCAGCAGCAGCAGCAGCAGCAGAGCAGCAGCAGCAGCAGCAGAGCAGCAGCAGCGGCAGCAGAGCAGCAGCAGCAGCACCAGCAGCAGCAGCAGCAGCAGCAGCAGCAGCAGCAGCAGCAGCTGAGTAGCGGCAGCAGAGCAGCAGCAGCAGCAGAGCAGCAGCCGCAGCAGCAGAGCAGCAGCAGCAGAGCAGCAGCAGCAGCAGCATTAGCAGCAGAGCAGCAGCAGCAGCAGCATTAGCAGCAGAGCAGCAGCAACAGAGCAGCCGCAGCAGCAGCAGCAGCAGCAGCAGGGCAGCAGCAGCTGAGCAGCAGCAGCAGCAGAGCAGCACCAGCAGAGCAGCACCAGCAGCAGCAGAGGAGCAGCAGCAGCAGCAGCAGAGCAGCAGCAGCAGAGCAGCAGCATCAGAGCAGCAGCAGAGCAGCAGCAGCAGCAGAGCAGCACAGCAGCAGCAGCAGCAGCAGACCCGCAGCAGCAGAGGCGCAGCAGCAGAAGCAGCAGCAGCAGCAGCAGCAGCAGCAGAGCAGCAGCAGCAACAGCAGAGCAGCAGCAGCAGAGCAGCAGTAGCAACAGCAGAGCAGCAGCAGCAGCAGAGCAGCAGCAGCAGCGGCAACAGAGCAGCAGCAGCAGCTGAGTAGCAGCAGCAGAGCAGCAGCAGCAGCAGCAGAGTAGCAGCAGCAGTAGCAGAGCAGCAGCCGCAGCAGCAGAGCAGCAGCAGCAGCAGAACAGCAGCAGCAGCAGCTTTAGCAGCAGAGCAGCAGCAGCAGCATCATTAGCAGCAGAGCAGCAGCAGCAGCATCATTAGCAGCAGAGCAGCAGCAGCGGCAACAGAGCAGCAGCAGCAGTAGCAGCAGCAGCAACAGAGCAGCAGCAGCAGCAGAGCAGCACCAGCAGAGCAGCACCAGCAGCAGCAGCAGCAGCAGCAGCAGCAGAGCAGCAGCAGCAGCAGAAGCAGCAGCAGCAGCAGAGCAGCAGCAGCTTGCAGCAGCAGCAGCAGCCGCAGCAGCAGCAGCAGCAGCAGCAGCAGCAGCAGCAGCAGAGCAGCAGCAGCAGCAGAGCAGCAGCAGCAGCAGAGCAGCAGCAGCAGCAGAAGAGCAGCAACAGCAGCAGCAGCAGAGCAGAAGCAGCAGAGCAGCAGCAGAGCAGCAAGCAGCAGAGCAGCAGCAGCAGCAGCAGCAGCAGCAGCAGCAGCAGCAGCAGCAGCAGCAGAGCTAGCGAGCAGCAGCAGAAGTGCAGCAGCAGCAGCAGAGCAGCAGCAGGAGCAGCAGCAGCAGACAGCGAGCAGCAGCAGCAGCAGCAGCAGCAGCAGAGCAGCAGCAGCAGCAGAGCAGCAGCAGCAGCAGCAGAGCAGCAGCAGCAGCAGAGCAGCAGCAGCAGCAGCGAGCAGCAGCAGAGCAGCAGCAGCAGCAGAGCAGCAGCAGCAGCAGCAGCAGCAGCAGAGCAGCTCAGCAGCAGACAGCAGCAGCAGCAGCAGCAGCAGCAGAGCAGCAGCAGCAGAGCAGCAGCAGCAGCAGAGCAGCATCCAGCAGCAGCAGAGCAGCAGCAGCATCTAGCAGCAGCAGCAGAGCAGCAGCAGCAGAGCAGCAGCAGCAGCAGACAGCAGCAGAGCAGCAGCAGCAGCAGCAGCAGCAGCAGCAGCAGAGCAGCAGCA
>JARKHS020033874.1:242500-245000 GCA_030143305.2 Amblyomma americanum
AGCAGCAGCAGCAGCAGCAGCAGCAAGCAGCAGCAGAGCAGCAGCAGCAGCAAGCAGCAGCAGCAGCAGCAGCAGCAGCAGCAGAGCAGCAGCAGCAAGCAGCAGCAGCAGCAAGCAGCAAGCAGCAGCAGCAGCAGCAGAGCAGCAGCAGCAGAGCAGCAGCAGCAGCAGCAGCAGCAGCAGCAGCAGCAGCAGCAGCAGCAGCAGCAGCAGCAGAAGCAGCAGCAGCAGCAGCAGCAGAGCAGCAGCAGCAGCAGCAGCAGCAGCAGCAGAAGCAGCAGCAGCAGCAGCAGAGCAGCAGCAGCAGAGCAGCAGCAGCAGCAGCAGCAGCAGCAGCAGCAGCAAGCAGCAGCAGAGCAGCAGCAGCAGCAAGCAGCAGCAGCAGCAGCAAGCAGCAAGCAGCAGCAGCAGCAGCAGCAGCAGCAGCAGCAGAGCAGCAGCAGCAGCAGCAGCAGCAGCAGCAGCAGCAGCAGCAGCAGCAGCAAGCAGCAGCAGCAGCAGCAGCAGCAGCAGCAGCAGCAGCAGAGCAGCAGCAGCAGCAGCAGCAGCAGCAGCAGAGCAGCAGCAGCAGAGCAGCAGCAGCAGCAGAACAGCAGCAGCAGCAGAGCAGCAGCAGCAGCAAGCAGCAGCAGAGCAGCAGCAGCAGCAGCAGCAGCAGCAGCAGCAGCAGCAGCAAGCAGCAGCAGCAGCAGAGCAGCAGCAGCAGCAGCAGCAGCAGCAGCAGCAGCAGAGCAGCAGCAGCAGAGCAGCAGCAGCAGAAGCAGCAGCAGCAGCAGCAGCAGCAGCAGCAAGCAGCAGCAGCAGCAGCAGCAGCAGCAGCAGCAGCAAGCAGCAGCAGCAGCAGCAGCAGCAGCAGCAGCAGCAGCAGCAGCAGCAGCAGCAGCAGCAGCAGCAGCAGCAGCAGCAGCAGCAGCAGAGCAGCAGAGCAGCAGCAGCAGCAGCAGCAGCAGCAGCAGCAGCAGCAGCAAGCAGCAGAGCAGCAGCAGCAGCAGCAAGCAGCAGAGCAGCAGCAGCAGCAGCAGCAGCAGCAGCAGCAGCAGCAGCAGCAGCAGCAGCAGCGAGCAGCAGCAGCAGCAGAGCAGCAGCAGCAGCAGCAGCAGCAGCAGCAGCAGCAGCAGCAGCAGCAGCAGCAGCAGCAGCAGCAGCAGCAGAGCAGCAGCAGCAGAGCAGCAGCAGAGCAGCAGCAGCAGCAGCAGCAGCAGCAGCAGCAGCAGCAAGCAGCAGAGCAGCAGCAGCAGCAAGCAGCAGCAGCAGCAGAAGCAGCAGCAGCAGCAGCAGCAGCAGCAGCAGCAGCAGCGAGCAGCAGCAAGCAGCAGCAGCAGCAGAGCAGCAGCAGCAGCAGCAGCAGCAAGCAGCAGCAGCAGCAGCAGCAGCAGCAGCAGCAGCAGCAGCAGCAGCAGCAGCAGAGCAGCAGCAGCAGCAGCAGCAGCAGCAGCAGCAGCAGCAGAGCAGCAGCAGCAGCAGCAGCAGCAGCAAGCAGCAGCAGCAGCAGCAGCAGCAGCAGCAGCAGCAGCAGCAGCAGCAGCAGCAGCAGCAGCAGCAGCAGCAGCAGCGAGCAGCAGCAGCAGCAGCAGCAGCAGAGCAGCAGCAGCAGCAGCGAGCAGCAGCAAGCAGCAGCAGCAGCAAGCAGCAGCAGCAGCAAGCAGCAGCAGCAGCAGGCAGCAGCAGCAGCAGCAGCAGCAGCAGCAGCAGCAGCAGCAGCAGCAAGCAGCAGAGCAGCAGCAGCAGCAGCAGCAGCAGCAGAGCAGCAGCAGCAGCAGCAGCAAGCAGCAGCAGCAGCAGCAGCAGCAGCAGCAGCAGCAGCAGCAGCAGCAGCAGCAGCAGCAGCAGCAGCAGCAGCAGCAGCAGCAGCAGCAGCAGCAGCAGCAGAGCAGCAGCAGCAGCAAGCAGCAGCAGCAGCAGCAGCAGCAGAGCAGCAGCAGCAGCAGCAGAGCAGCAGCAGCAGCAGCAGCAGCAGCCGAGCAGCAGCAGAGCAGCAGCAGCAGCAGCAGCAGCAGCAGCAGACAGCGGCAGCAGCAGCAGCAGCAGCAGCAGCACCAGCAGCAGCAGCAGCAGCAGCAGCAGCAGCAGCAGCAGCAGCAGCAGCAGCAGCAGCAGCAGAGCAGCAGCAGCAGCAGCAGCAGCAGCAGCAGCAGAGCAGCACCAGCAGCAGACCAGCAGCAGCAGCAGCAGAGCAGCAGCAGCAGCATCAGCAGCAGAGCAGCAGCAGCAGCAGCAGCAGCAGCAGAGCAGCAGCAGCAGAGCAGCAGCAGCAGCAGCAGCAGCAGCGAAGCAGCAGCAGCAGAGCAGCAGCAGCAGCAGCAGCAAAGCAGCAGCAGCAGCAGCAGCAGCAGAGCAGCAGCAGCAGCAGCAGAGCAGCAGCAGCAGCAGCAGCAGAGCAGCAGCAGCAGAGCAGCAGCAGCAGAGCAGCAGCAGCAGCAGCAGCAGCAGAGCAGCACAGCAGCAGCAGCAGCATAGCAGCAGAGCAGCAGCAGCAGAGCAGCAGCAGCAGCAGCAGAGC
>JARKHS020033874.1:250000-257500 GCA_030143305.2 Amblyomma americanum
AGCAGCAGCAGCAGAGCAGCTGCAGCAGTAGCAGCAGCAGCAGCAGCAGCAGCAGCAGCAGCAGCAGAGCAGCAGCAGCAGAGCAGCAGCAGCAGCAGAGGCAGCAGCAGCAGCAGCAGCAGCAGCAGCAGCAGCAGCAGCAGCAGCAGAGCAGCAGCAGCAGCAGAGCAGCAGCAGCAGCAGCAGCAGCAGCAGAGCAGCAGCGGCAGAGCAGCAGCAGCAGCAGCAGACAGCGGCAGCAGCAGCAGCAGCAGCAGCAGCAGAGCAGCAGCAGCAGCAGCAGCAGCACCAGCAGCAGCAGAGCAGCAGCAGAGCAGCAGCAGCAGCAGCAGAGCAGCAGCAGCAGCAGAGCAGCAGCACCAGAGCAGCAGCAGCAGCAGCAGCAGCAGCAGCAGCAGCAGCAGCAGCAGCAGCAGAGCAGCAGCAGCAGCAGCAGCAGCAGCAGCAGCAGCAGCAGCAGCAGCAGAGCAGCAGCAGCAGCAGAGCAGCACCAGCAGCCACAGCAGAACAGCAGCAAAGCAGCAGCTGCAGCAGCAGCAGCAGAGCATCAGCAGCAGAGCAGCAGCAGCAGCAGCAGCAGCAGCAGCAGCAGAGCAGCAGCAGCCGAGCAGCAGCAGCAGCAGAGCAGCAGCAGCAGCAGCGGGAGCATCAGCAGCAGAGCAGCAGCAGCAGCAGAGCAGCAGCAGCAGCAGAGCAGCAGCAGCAGCAGAGCAGCAGCAGCAGAGCAGCAGCAGCAGAGCAGCAGCAGCAGCAGAGCAGCAGCAGCAGCAGCAGCAGCAGCAGCAGCAGCAGAGCAGCAGCAGCAGAGCAGCAGCAGCAGCACAGCAGCAGCAGCAGCAGCAAAGCAGCAGCAGCAGCAGAGCAGCAGCAGCAGCAGCAGCAGCAGCAGCAGAGCAGCAGCCGCAGCAGCAGCAGAGCAGCAGCAGGAGCAGAAGCAGAGCAGCAGCAGCAGCAGCAGCAGCAGCAGCAGCAGCAGCAGAGCAGCAGCAGCAGCAGCAGCAGAGCAGCAGCAGCAGCAGCAGCAGAGCAGCAGCTGCAGCAGCAGCAGAGCAGCAGCAGCAGCAGCAGCAGAGCAGCAGCAGCAGCAGCAGCAGCAGCAGAGCAGCAGCAGAGCAGCAGCAGCAGCAGCAGCAGCAGCAGCAGCAGCAGCAGCAGCAGCAGCAGCAGCAGAGCAGCAGCAGCAGAGCAGCAGCAGCAGCAAGCAGCAGCAGCAGCAGCAGCAGAGCAGCAGCAGCAGCAGCAGCAGCAGCAGAGCAGCAGCAGAGCAGCAGCAGCAGCAGCAGAGCAGCAGCAGCAGCAGCAGCAGCAGAGCAGCAGCAGCAGCAGCAGCAGCAGCAGCAGCAGAGCAGCAGCAGCAGCAGCAGCAGAGCAGCTGCAGCAGCAGCAGCAGCAGCAGCAGCAGCAGCAGAGCAGCAGCAGCAGCAGCAGCAGCAGAGCAGCAGCAGCAGCAGCAGCAGTCGCAGAGCAGCAGCAGCAGAGCAGCAGCAGCAGCAGAGCAGCAGCAGCAGCAGAGCAGCAGCAGCAGCAGAGCAGCAGCAGCAGAGCAGCAGCAGCAGCAGCAGACAGCAGCAGCAGCAGCAGCAGCAGCAGAGCAGCAGAGCAGCAGCAGCAGCAGCAGAGCAGCACCAGCAGCAGCAGAGCAGCAGCAGAGCAGCAGCAGAGCAGCAGCAGCAGCAGAGCAGCAGCAGCAGCAGAGCAGCAGCAGCAGCACAGCAGCAGCAGCAGCAGAGCAGCAGCAGCAGCAGAGCAGCAGCAGCAGCAGCAGAGCAGCAGCAGAGCAGCAGCAGCAGCAGCAGCAGAGCAGCAGCAGCAGCAGCAGCACCAGCGAGCCGCAGCAGAACAGCAGCTGCAGCAGCAGCAGCAGCAGCAGCTGCAGCAGCAGCAGCAGAGCAGCAGCAGCAGCAGCAGCAGCAGAGCAGCAGCAGCAGAGCAGCAGCAGAGCAGCAGCAGAGCAGCAGCAGCAGCAGCAGACAGCAGCAGCAGCAGGCAGCAAGCAGCAGCAGCAGAGCAGCAGCAGCAGCAGCAGAGCAGCAGCAGCAGAGCAGCAGCAGCAGCAGCAGCAGAGCAGCAGCAGCAGCAGCAGCAGCAGCAGCAGCAGAGCAGCAGCAGCAGCAGAGCAGCAGCAGCAAGCAGCAGCAGCAGCAGCAGCAGAGCAGCAGCGAGCAGCAGCAGAGCAGCAGCAGCAGCAGCAGCAGCAGCAGCAGCAGCAGCAGCATAGCAGCAGCAGCAGCAGCAGCAGCAGCAGCAGCAGAGCAGCAGCAGCAGAGCAGCAGCAGCAGCAGCGGCAGCAGAGCAGCAGCAGCAGCAGCAGAGCAGCAGCAGCAGCAGCAGCAGCAGCAGCAGCAGCAGCAGCAGCATGCAGCAGCAGCAGGAGCAGCAGCAGCAGCAGCAGCAGAGCAGCAGCAGCAGCAGCAGCAGCAGCAGCAGCAGAGCAGCAGCAGAGCAGCAGAGCAGCAGCAGCAGAGCAGCAGCAGCAGCAGAGCAGCAGCAGCAGCAGCAGCAGAGCAGCAGCAGAGCAGCAGCAGCAGCAGCAGCAGAGCAGCAGCAGCAGCAGCAGCAGCAGAGCAGCAGCAGCAGCAGAGCAGCAGCAGCAGAGCAGCACAGCAGCAGCAGCAGAGCAGCAGAGCAGCAGCAGCAGCAGCAGCAGCAGCAGCAGCAGAGCAGCAGCAGCAGCAGCAGCAGCAGCAGCAGCAGCTGAGCAGCAGCAGAGCAGCAGCAGCAGCAGCAGCAGCAGCAGCAGCAGAGCAGCAGCAGAGCAGCAGCAGCAGAGCAGCAGCAGCAGCAGCAGCAGCAGCAGCAGCGAGCAGCAGCAGCAGCAGCAGCAGCAGCAGCAGCAGAGCAGCAGCAGCAGCAGCAGCAGCAGCAGCAGCAGCAGCAGCAGCAGCAGCAGCAGCAGCAGCAGCAGCAGAGCAGCAGCAGCAGCAGAGCAGCAGCAGCAGCGAGCAGCAGCAGCAGAGCAGCAGCAGAAGAGCAGCAGCAGCAGCAGAGCAGCAGCAGCAGCAGAGCAGCAGCAGCACAGCAGCAGCAGCAGCAGAGCAGCAGCAGCAGCAGCAGCAGCAGCAGCAGCAGCAGAGCAGCAGCAGCAGCAGCAGCAGCAGCAGCAGCAGCAGCAGCAGCAGCAGCAGCAGCAGCAGAGCAGCAGCAGCAGCAGCAGCAGCAGAGCAGCAGCAGCAGCAGCAGCAGCAGAGCAGCAGCAGCAGAGCAGCAGCAGAGCAGCAGCAGAGCAGCAGCAGCAGCAGCAGAGCAGCAGCAGCAGCAGAGCAGCAGCAGCAGCAGCAGCAGCAGCAGCAGCAGCAGCAGCAGAGCAGCAGCAGCAGAGCAGCAGCAGCAGCAGCAGCAGAGCAGCAGCAGCAGCAGCAGCAGCAGCAGCAGCAGCAGCAGCAGCAGCAGCAGAGCAGCAGCAGCAGCAGCAGCAGCAGCAGCAGCAGAGCAGCAGCAGCAGCAGCAGAGCAGCAGCAGCAGCAGCAGCAGCAGCAGAGCAGCAGCAGAGCAGCAGCAGCAGCAGAGCAGCAGCAGCAGAGCAGCAGCAGCAGCAGCAGCAGCAGCAGCAGCAGCAGCAGCAGCAGCAGCAGCAGCAGCAGCAGAGCAGCAGCAGCAGCAGCAGCAGCAGAGCAGCAGCAGCAGAGCAGCAGCAGCAGCAGGCAGCAGCAGCAGCAGCAGCAGCAGCAGCAGCAGCAGCAGCAGCAGCAGCAGCAGCAGAGCAGCAGCAGCAGCAGCAGCAGCAGCAGCAGCAGAGCAGCAGCAGCAGCAGAGCAGCAGCAGCAGCAGCAGCAGAGCAGCAGCAGAGCAGCAGCAGCAGCAGCAGCAGAGCAGCAGCAGCAGAGCAGCAGCAGAGCAGCAGCAGCAGCAGAGCAGCAGCAGCAGAGCAGCAAGCAGCAGCAGCAAGCAGCAGCAGCAGCAGCAGCAGCAGCAGCAGCAGCAGCAGCAGAGCAGCAGCAGCAGCAGCAGCAGCAGCAGCAGCAGCAGCAGCAGCAGAGCAGCAGCAGCAGCAGCAGCAGCAGCAGCAGCAGCAGCAGCAGCAGCAGCAGCAGCAGCAGAGCAGCAGCAGCAGCAGAGCAGCAGCAGCAGCAGCAGCAGCAGCAGCAGCAGCAGCAGCAGCAGCAGAGCAGCAGCAGCAGCAGCAGCAGAGCAGCAGCAGCAGCAGCAGCAGCAGCAGAGCAGCAGCAGCAGCAGAGCAGCAGCAGCAGCAGAGCAGCAGCAGCAGCCAGCAGCAGCAGCAGAGCAGCAGCAGCAGAGCAGCAGCAGCAGCAGCAGCAGCAGCAGCAGCAGAGCAGCAGCAGCACAGCAGCAGCAGCAGCAGAGCAGCAGCAGCAGCAGCAGAGCAGCAGCAGCAGCAGAGCAGCAGCAGCAGCAGCAGCAGCAGCAGCAGCAGCAGCAGCAGCAGCAGCAGCAGCAGCAGCAGCAGCAGCAGCAGCAGCAGCAGCAGCAGCAGCAGCAGCAGCAGCAGCAGCAGCAGCAGCAGCAGCAGCAGCAGCAGCAGAGCAGCAGCAGCAGCAGCAGCAGCAGCAGCAGCAGCAGCAGAGCAGCAGCAGCAGCAGCAGCAGAGCAGCAGCAGCAGCAGCAGACAGCAGCAGCAGCAGCAGCAGAGCAGCAGCAGCAGCAGCAGCAGCAGCAGCAGCAGCAGCAGCAGCAGCAGAGCAGCAGCAGCAGCAGCAGCAGAGCAGCAGCAGCAGAGCAGCAGCAGCAGCAGCAGAGCAGCAGCAGCAGCAGAGCAGCAGCAGCAGAGCAGCAGCAGCAGCAGCAGAGCAGCAAGCAGCAGCAGAGCAGCAGCAGCAGCAGCAGCAGCAGCAGAGCAGCAGCAGAGCAGCAGCAGCAGCAGAGCAGCAGCAGCAGAGCAGCAGCAGCAGAGCAGCAGCAGCAGCAGCAGCAGCAGAGCAGCAGCAGCAGCAGCAGAGCAGCAGCAGCAGCAGAGCAGCAGCAGCAGCAGCAGCAGAGCAGCAGCAGCAGCAGGCAGCAGCAGCAGCAGCAGCAGAGCAGCAGCAGCAGCAGCAGCAGCAGCAGCAGCAGAGCAGCAGCAGCAGCAGCAGAGCAGCAGCAGCAGAGCAGCAGCAGCAGCAGAGCAGCAGCAGCAGCAGCAGCAGAGCAGCAGCAGAGCAGCAGCAGCAGCAGCAGCAGAGCAGCAGCAGCAGAGCAGCAGCAGAGCAGCAGCAGCAGCAGAGCAGCAGCAGCAGAGCAGCAGCAGCAGCAGCAGCAGCAGCAGAGCAGCAGCAGCAGCAGAGCAGCAGCAGCAGAAGAGCAGCAAGCAGCAGCAGCAGCAGCAGCAGCAGCAGCAGCAGCAGAGCAGCAGCAGCAGCAGAGCAGCAGCAGCAGCAGAGCAGCAGCAGAGCAGCAGCAGCAGAGCAGCAGCAGCAGCAGAGCAGCAGCAGCAGCGAGCAGCAGCAGCAGCAGCAGCAGCAAGCAGCAGAGCAGCAGCAGCAGCAGCAGCAGAGCAGCAGCAGCAGCAGCAGCAGCAGCAGCAGCAGCAGCAGCAGCAGAGCAGCAGCAGCAGCAGAGCAGCAGCAGCAGCCAGCAGCAGCAGCAGAGCAGCAGCAGAAGAGCAGCAGCAGCAGCAGAGCAGCAGCAGCAGCAGAGCAGCAGCAGCACAGCAGCAGCAGCAGCAGAGCAGCAGCAGCAGCAGCAGCAGCAGCAGCAGCAGAGCAGCAGCAGCAGCAGAGCAGCAGCAGCAGCAAGCAGCAGAGCAGCAGCAGCAGAGCAGCAGCAGCAGCAGAAGAGCAGCAGCAGCAGCAGCAGCAGCAGAGCAGCAGCAGCAGCAGCGAGCAGCAGCAGCAGAGCAGCAGCAGCAGAGCAGCAGCAGCAGAGCAGCAGCAGCAGCAGCAGCAGCAGAGCAGCAGCAGCAGCAGCAGCAGCAGCAGAGCAGCAGCAGCAGCAGCAGCAGCAGCAGAGCAGCAGCAGCAGCAGAGCAGCAGCAGCAGAGCAGCAGCAGCAGCAGCAGCAGCAGAGCAGCAGCAGCAGCAGAGCAGCAGCAGCAGCAGCAGAGCAGCAGCAGCAGCAGCAGAGCAGCAGCAGCAGCAGAGCAGCAGCAGCAGCAGCAGCAGCAGCAGCAGCAGCAGCAGCAGCAGCAGCAGCAGAGCAGCAGCAGCAGCAGCAGAGCAGCAGCAGCAGTAGCAGCAGCAGCAGCAGAGCAGCAGCAGCACTAGCAGCAGAGCAGCAGCAGCAGAGCAGCAGCAGCAGCAGCAGAGCAGCAGCAGTAGCAGCAGCAGAGCAGCAGCAGCAGCAGAGCAGCAGCAGCAGCAGAGCAGCAGCAGCAGCAGAGCAGCAGCAGCAGCAGCAGCAGCAGCAGAGCAGCAGCAGCAGCAGCAGAGCAGCAGCAGCAGCAGAGCAGCAGCAGCAGCAGCAGCAGCAGCAGCAGCAGCAGCAGCAGCAGCAGCAGCAGCAGCAGCAGCAGCAGCAGCAGCAGCAGCAGAGCAGCAGCAGCAGCAGCAGCAGCAGCAGCAGCAGAGCAGCAGCAGCAGCAGCAGCAGCAGCAGAGCAGCAGCAGCAGCAGAGCAGCAGCAGCAGAGCAGCAGCAGCAGCAGCAGCAGCAGCAGCAGCAGCAGCAGCAGCAGCAGCAGCAGCAGAGCAGCAGCAGCAGCAGAGCAGCAGCAGCAGCAGCAGCAGCAGCAGAGCAGCAGCAGAGCAGCAGCAGCAGCAGAGCAGCAGCAGCAGCAGCAGCAGAGCAGCAGCAGCAGCAGCAGAGCAGCAGCAGCAGCAGCAGCAGCAGCAGAGCAGCAGCAGCAGCAGCAGCAGCAGCAGAGCAGCAGCAGCAGCAGAGCAGCAGCAGCAGCAAAGCAGCAGCAGCAGCAGCAGCAGCAGCAGCAGCAGAGCAGCAGCAGCAGAGCAGCAGCAGCAGCAGCAGCAGAGCAGCAGCAGAGCAGCAGCAGCAGCAGCAGCAGCAGCAGCAGCAGCAGCAGCAGCAGCAGAGCAGCAGCAGCAGAGCAGCAGCAGCAGCAGAGCAGCAGCAGCAGAGCAGCAGCAGCAGCAGAGCAGCAGCAGCAGCAGCAGCAGAGCAGCAGCAGCAGCAGCAGCAGAGCAGCAGCAGCAGCAGCAGCAGCAGCAGCAGCAGCAGCAGCAGAGCAGCAGCAGCAGCAGCAGCAGCAGCAGCAGCAGCAGCAGCAGCAGCAGCAGCAGCAGCAGCAGCAGCAGCAGAGCAGCAGCAGCAGCAGCAGCAGCAGCAGCAGAGCAGCAGCAGCAGCAGAAGAGCAGCAACAGCAGCAGCAGCAGAGCAGCAGCAGCAGCAGCAGCAGCAGCAGCAGCAGCAGCAGCAGCAGCAGCAGCAGCAGCAGCAGCAGCAGCAGCAGCAGCAGCAGCAGCAGCAGCAGCAGCAGAGCAGCAGCAGCAGCAGCAGCAGCAGCAGAGCAGCAGCAGCAGAGCAGCAGCAGCAGCAGCAGCAGAGCAGCAGCAGCAGAGCAGCAGCAGCAGCAGCAGCAGCAGCAGCAGCAGCAGCAGCAAAGCAGCAGCAGCAGAGCAGCAGCAGCAGCAGAGCAGCAGCAGCAGCAGCAGCAGCAGCAGCAGCAGCAGAGC
>JARKHS020033874.1:260000-267500 GCA_030143305.2 Amblyomma americanum
CAGCAGCAGCAGCAGAGCAGCAGCAGCAGCAGCAGCAGCAGCAGAGCAGCAGCAGCAGAGCAGCAGCAGCAGCAGCAGAGCAGCAGCAGCAGAGCAGCAGCAGCAGCAGCAGCAGCAGCAGCAGCAAGCAGCAGCAGCAGCAGAGCAGCAGCAGAGCAGCAGCAGCAGCAGCAGCAGCAGCAGCAGCAGCAGAGCAGCAGCAGCAGCAGAGCAGCAGCAGCAGCAGAGCAGCAGCAGCAGCAGAGCAGCAGCAGAGCAGCAGCAGCAGCAGAAGCAGCAGCAGCAGCAGCAGCAGCAGCAGCAGCAGCAGCAGCAGCAGCAGCAGCAAGCAGCAGCAGCAGCAGCAGAGCAGCAGCAGCAGCAAGCAGCAGCAACAGAGCAGCAGCAGCAGAGCAGCAGCAGAGCAGCAGCAGCAGCAGAGCAGCAGCAGCAGCAAGCAGCAGAGCAGCAGCAGCAGCAGCAGCAGCAGCAGCAGCAGCAGCAGCAGCAGCAGCAGAGCAGCAGCAGCAGCAGCAGCAGCAGCAGCAGCAGCAGCAGCAGCAGCAGAGCAGCAGCAGCAGAGCAGCAGCAGCAGCAGAGCAGCAGCAGCAGCAGAGCAGCAGCAGCAGCAGCAGCAGCAGCAGCAGCAGCAGCAGCAGCAGCAGCAGCAGAGCAGCAGCAGCAGCAAGCAGCAGCAGCAGCAGCAGCAGCAGCAGAGCAGCAGCAGCAGAGCAGCAGCAGCAGAGCGCAGCAGCAGCAGCAGAGCAGCAGCAGCAGCAGCAGCAGAGCAGCAGCAGCAGCAGCAGCAGAGCAGCAGCAGCAGCAGAGCAGCAGCAAGCAGCAGAGCAGCAGCAGCAGCAGCAGCAGCAAGCAGCAGAGCAGCAGCAGCAGCAGCAGCAGCAGCAGCAGCAGCAGCAGCAGCAGCAGCAGCAGCAGCAGAGCAGCAGCAGCAGCAGCAGCAGCAGAGCAGCAGCAGCAGCAGCAGCAGAGCAGCAGCAGCAGCGAGCAGCAGCAGCAGAGCAGCAGCAGCAGCAGCAGAGCAGCAGCAGCAGCAGCAGAGCAGCAGCAGCAGCAGAAGCAGCAGCAGAGCAGCAGCAGCAGCAGAGCAGCAGCAGAGCAGCAGCAGCAGAGCAGCAGCAGCAGCAGCAGCAGCAGCAGCAGCAGCAGAGCAGCAGCAGCAGCAGCAGAGCAGCAGCAGCAGCAGCAGAGCAGCAGCAGCAGCAGAGCAGCAGCAGCAGCAGAGCAGCAGCAGAGCAGCAGACAGCAGCAGCAGCAGCAGAGCAGCAGCAGCAGCAGAGCAGCAGCAGCAGCAGAGCAGCAGCAGCAGCAGCAGCAGAGCAGCAGCAGCAGCAGCAGAGCAGCAGCAGCAGCAGCAGCAGCAGCAGAGCAGCAGCAGCAGCAGCAGCAGAGCAGCAGCAGCAGCAGAGCAGCAGCAGCAGCAGCAGCAGCAGAGCAGCAGCGCAGAGCAGCAGCAGCAGAGCAGCAGCAGCAGCAGCAGCAGCAGCAGCAGCAGCAGCAGCAGCAGCAGAGCAGCAGCAGCAGCAGCAGCAGCAGCAGACAGCAGCAGCAGCAGAGCAGCAGCAGCAGCAGCAGAGCAGCAGCAGCAGCAGCAGAGCAGCAGCAGCAGCAGCAGCAGCAGCAGCAGCAGCAGCAGCAGCAGCAGAGCAGCAGCAGCAAGCAGCAGCAGCAGCAGAAGCAGCAGCAGCAGCAAGCAGCAGCAGCAGCAGAGCAGCAGCAGCAGCAGCAGCAGAGCAGCAGCAGCAGCAGCAGAGCAGCAGCAGCAGCAGAGCAGCAGCAGCAGCAGAGCAGCAGCAGCAGCAGCAGCAAGCAGCAGAGCAGCAGCAGCAGCAGAGCAGCAGCAGCAGCAGCAGCAGCAGCAGCAGCAGCAGCAGCAGCAGCAGCAGCAGCAGCAGAGCAGCAGCAGCAGCAGCAGAACAGCAGCAGCAGCAGAGCAGCAGCAGCAGCAGCAGAGCAGCAGCAGAGCAGCAGCAGCAGAGCAGCAGCAGAAGCAGCAGCAGAGCAGCAGCAGCAGCAGCAGCAGCAGCAGCAGCAGCAGCAGCAGCAGCAGCAGCAGCAGCAGCAGCAGCAGCAGCAGCAGCAGCAGCAGAAGCAGCAGCAGCAGCAGCAGCAGCAGCAGCAGCAGCAGCAGCAGCAAGCAGCAGAGCAGCAGCAGCAGCAGCAGCAGCAGCAGCAGCAGCAGCAGCAGCAGCAGCAGCAGCAGCAGCAGCAGAGCAGCAGCAGCAGCAGCAGCAGCAGCAGCAGCAGCAGCAGCAGCAGCAGAGCAGCAGCAGCAGCAGCAGCAGCAGCAGAGCAGCAGCAGCAGCAGCAGCAGCAGCAGCAGCAGAGCAGCAGCAAGCAGCAGCAGCAGCAGCAGCAGCAGCAGCAGCAGCAGCAGCAGAGCAGCAGCAGCAGCAGCAGCAGCAGCAGCAGCAGCAGCAGCAGCAGCAGCAGCAGCAGCAGCAGCAGCAGCAGCAGCAGCAGCAGCAGCAGCAGCAGAGCAGCAGCAGCAGCAGCAGCAGCAGCAGCAGCAGAGCAGCAGCAGCAGAGAGCAGCAGCAGCAGCAGCAGAGCAGCAGCAGCAGCAGCAGCAGCAGCAGCAGCAGCAGCAGCAGCAGCAGCAAGCAGCAGCAGCAGCAGCAGCAGCAGCAGCAGAGCAGCAGCAGCAGCAGCAGCAGCAGCAGAGCAGCAGCAGCAGCAGCAGAGCAGCAGCAGCAGCAGAGCAGCAGCAGCAGCAGAGCAGCAGCAGCAGCAGCAGCAGCAGCAGCAGCAGCAGCAGCAGCAGCAGAAGCAGCAGCAGCAGCAGCGAGCAGCAGCAGCAGCAGCAGCAGCAAGCAGCAGCAGCAGCAGCAGCAGCAGCAGCAGCAAGCAGCAGCAGCAGCAGCAGCAGCAGCAGCAGCAGCAGCAGCAGCAGCAAGCAGCAGCAGCAGAGCAGCAGCAGCAGCAGCAGCAGCAGCAGCAGCAGCAGCAGCAGCAGCAGCAACAGCAGCAGCAGCAGCAGCAGCAGCAGCAGCAGCAGAGCAGCAGCAGCAGCAGAGCAGCAGCAGAGCAGCAGCAGCAGCAGCAGCAGAGCAGCAGCAGCAGCAGCAGCAGCAGAGCAGCAGCAGCAGCAGCAGCAGAGCAGCAGCAGCAGCAGCAGCAGAGCAGCAGCAGCAGCAACAGCAGCAGCAGCAGCAGCAGCAGCAGCAGCAGCAGAGCAGCAGCAGCAAGCAGCAGCAGCAGAGCAGCAGCAGCAGCAGCAGCAAGCAGCAGCAGCAGCAAGCAGCAAAGCAGCAGCAGCAGCAGCAGAGCAGCAGCAGCAGCAGCAGCAGCAGCAGCAGCAGCAGCAGCAAGCAGCAGCAGCAGCAGCAGCAGCAGCAGCAGAGCAGCAGCAGCAGCAGCAGCAGAGCAGCAGCAGCAGCAGCAGCAGAGCAGCAGCAGCACAGCAGCAGAGCAGCAGCAGCAGCAGCAGCAGCAGCAAGCAGCAGCAGCAGAGCAGCAGCAGCAGCAGCAGCAGCAGCAGCAGCAGCAGAGCAGCAGCAGCAGCAGAGCAGCAGCAGCAGAGCAGCAGCAGAGCAGCAGCAGCAGCAGCAGCAGCAGCAGCAGCAGCAGCAGCAGCAGCAGCAGCAGCAGCAGCAGCAGCAGCAGCAGCAGCAGCAGCAGCAGCAGCAGCAGCAGCAGCAGCAGCAGCAGCAGCAGCAGCAGCAGCAGCAGCAGCAGAAGCAGCAGCAGCAGCAGCAGCAGCAGAGCAGCAGCAGCAGCAGAGCAGCAGCAGCAGCAGAGCAGCAGCAGCAGCAGAGCAGCAGCAGCAGCAGCAGAGCAGCAGCAGCAGCAGCAGCAGCAGAGCAGCAGCAGCAGCAGCAGAGCAGCAGCAGCAGCAGAGCAGCAGCAGCAGAGCAGCAGCAGCAGCAGCAGCAGCAGCAGCAGCAGCAGCAGCAGCAGCAGCAGCAGCAAGCAGCAGCAGCAGCAGCAGCAGCAGCAGCAGCAGCAGCAGCAGCAGCAGCAGCAGCAGCAGCAGCAGCAGCAGCAGCAGCAGCAGCAGCAGCAGCAGCAGCAGCAGAGCAGCAGCAGCAGCAGCAGCAGAGCAGCAGCAGCAGCAGCAGCAGCAAGCAGCAGCAGCAGCAGCAGAGCAGCAGCAGCAGCAGCAGCAGCAGCAGCAGCAGCAGCAGCAGAGCAGCAGCAGCAGAGCAGCAGCAGCAGCAGCAAGCAGCAGCAGCAGCAGCAGCAGCAGCAGCAGCAAGCAGCAGCAGCAGCAGCAGAGCAGCAGCAGCAGCAGCAGCAGCAGCAGCAGAGCAGCAGCAGCAGCAGCAGCAGCAGCAGAGCAGCAGCAGCAAGCAGCAGCAGCAGCAGAGCAGCAGCAGCAGCAGCAGCAGCAGAGCAGCAGCAGCAGCAGCAGCAGCAGCAGAGCAGCAGCAGCAGCAGCAGCAGCAGAGCAGCAGCAGCAGCAGCAGAGCAGCAGCAGCAGAGCAGCAGCAGCAGCAGCAGCAGAGCAGCAGCAGCAGCAGAGCAGCAGCAGCAGCAGCAGCAAGCAGCAGCAGCAGCAGCAGCAGCAGAGCAGCAGCAGCAGCAGCAGAAGCAGCAGCAGCAGCAGCAGCAGCAGAGCAGCAGCAGCAGCAGCAGAGCAGCAGCAGCAGCAGCAGCAGCAGCAGAGCAGCAGCAGCAGCAGCAGCAGCAGCAGCAGCAGCAGCAGCAGCAGCAGCAGCAGCAGCAGCAGCAAGCAGCAGCAGCAGCAGCAGCAGCAGCAGCAGCAGCAGCAGCAGCAGCAGAGCAGCAGCAGCAGCAGCAGCAGCAGCAGCAGCAGCAGCAGCAGCAAGCAGCAGCAGCAGCAGAGCAGCAGCAGCAGAGCAGCAGCAGCAGCAGAGCAGCAGCAGCAGAGCAGCAGCAGCAGCAGCAGCAGCAGCAGCAGCAGCAGCAGCAGCAGCAGCAGCAGCAGCAGAGCAGCAGCAGCAGAGCAGCAGCAGCAGCAGAGCAGCAGCAGCAGAGCAGCAGCAGCAGCAGAGCAGCAGCAGCAGCAGCAGCAGAGCAGCAGCAGCAGCAGCAGCAGCAGCAGCAGCAGCAGCAGCAGCAGCAGCAGCAGCAAGCAGCAGCAGCAGCAGCAGCAGCAGCAAGCAGCAGCAGCAGCAGCAGCAGCAGCAGCAGCAGCAGCAGCAGCAGCAGCAGCAGCAGCAGCAGCAGCAGAGCAGCAGCAGCAGCAGCAGCAGCAGCAGCAGCAGCAGCAGCAGCAGCAGCAAGCAGCAGCAGCAGCAGCAGCAGCAGCAGCAGCAGCAGCAGCAGCAGCAGCAGCAGCAGCAGCAGCAGCAGCAGCAGAGCAGCAGCAGCAGAGCAGCAGCAGCAGCAGAGCAGCAGCAGAGCAGCAGCAGCAGCAGCAGCAGCAGCAGCAGCAGCAGCAGCAGCAGCAGAGCAGCAGCAGCAGCAGCAGAGCAGCAGCAGCAGCAGCAGCAGCAGCAGAGCAGCAGCAGCAGAGCAGCAGCAGAGCAGCAGCAGCAGCAAGCAGCAGCAGCAGCAGCAGCAGCAGCAGCAAGCAGCAGCAGCAGCAGCAGCAGAGCAGCAGCAGCAGCAGCAGCAGCAGCAGCAGAGCAGCAGCAGCAGCAGCAGCAGCAGCAGCAGAGCAGCAGCAGCAGCAGCAGCAGAGCAGCAGCAGCAGCAGCAGCAGAGCAGCAGCAGCAGCAGCAGAGCAGCAGCAGCAGCAGCAGCAGCAGCAGCAGAGCAGCAGCAGCAGCAGCAGCAGCAGCAGCAGCAGCAGCAGCAGCAGCAGCAGCAGCAGCAGCAGCAGCAGAGCAGCAGCAGCAGAGCAGCAGCAGAGCAGCAGCAGCAGCAGCAGCAGCAGCAGCAGCAGCAGCAGAGCAGCAGCAGCAGCAGAGCAGCAGCAGCAGCAGCAGAGCAGCAGCAGCAGCAGCAGCAGCAGAGCAGCAGCAGCAGCAGCAGCAGCAGAGCAGCAGCAGCAGCAGCAGAGCAGCAGCAGCAGCAGAGCAGCAGCAGCAGCAGAGCAGCAGCAGCAGCAGAGCAGCAGCAGCAGCAGCAGAGCAGCAGAGCAGCAGCAGCAGCAGAGCAGCAGCAGCAGCAGCAGCAGCAGCAGCAGCAGCAGAGCAGCAGCAGCAAGCAGCAGCAGCAGCAGCAGAGCAGCAGCAGCAGAGCAGCAGCAGCAGCAGCAGCAGCAAGCAGCAGCAGCAGCAGCAGCAGAGCAGCAGCAGAGCAGCAGCAGCAGCAGCAGCACAGCAGCAGCAGCAGCAGCAGCAGCAGCAGCAGACAGCAGCAGCAGCAGCAGAGCAGCAGCAGAGCAGCAGCAGACAGCAGCAGCAGAGCAGCAGCAGCAGCAGCAGCAGCAGAGCAGCAGCAGCAGCAGCAGCAGCAGCAGCAGCAGCAGCAGAGCAGCAGCAGCAGCAGCAGCAGCAGCAGCAGGCAGCAGCAGCAGAGCAGCAGCAGCAGCAAGCAGCAGAGCAGCAGCAGCAGCAGAGCAGCAGCAGCAGCAGCAGCAGCAGAGCAGCAGCAGCAGCAGCAGCAGCAGCAGCAGAGCAGCAGCAGCAGCAGCAGCAGCAGCAGAGCAGCAGCAGCAGAGCAGCAGCAGCAGCAGAGCAGCAGCAGCAGCAGCAGCAGCAGCAGCAGCAGCAGCAGCAGCAGCAGCAGAGCAGCAGCAGCAGCAGCAGCAGCAGAGCAGCAGCAGCAGCAGAGCAGCAGCAGCAGCAGCAGCAGCAGCAGCAGCAGCAGAGCAGCAGCAGCAGCAGCAGCAGCAGCAGAGCAGCAGCAAGCAGCAGCAGCAGCAGCAGCAGCAGAGCAGCAGCAGCAGCAGCAGCAGCAGCAGCAGCAGCAGCAGCAGCAGCAGCAGCAGCAGCAGCAGCAGAGCAGCAGCAGCAGCAGCAGCAGCAACAGCAGCAGCAGCAGCAGAGCAGCAGCAGAGCAGCAGCAGCAGCAGAGCAGCAGCAGCAGCAGCAGCAGCAGCAGCAGCAGCAGCAGCAGCAGCAGCAGCAGCAGCAGAAGCAGCAGCAGCAGAGCAGCAGCAGCAGAGCAGCAGCAGCAGCAGCAGAGCAGCAGCAGCAGCAGCAGCAGCAGCAGCAGCAGCAGCAGCAGCAGCAGAGCAGCAGCAGCAGAGCAGCAGCAGCAGAGCAGCAGCAGCAGAGCAGCAGCAGCAGCAGCAGCAGCAGCAGCAGCAAGCAGCAGAGCAGCAGCAGCAGCAGCAGAGCAGCAGCAGCAGAGCAGCAGCAGCAGCAGCAGCAGCAGCAGCAGAGCGCAGCAGCAGCAGCAGAGCAGCAGCAGCAGCAGCAGCAGAGCAGCAGCAGCAGCAGCAGCAGAGCAGCAGCAGCAGCAGCAGCAGCAAGCAGCAGCAGCAGCAGCAGCAGCAGCAGCAGCAGCAGCAGCAGCAGCAGCAGCAGCAGCAGCAGCAGCAGAGCAGCAGCAGCAGCAGCAGCAGCGAGCAGCAGCAGCAGCAGAGCAGCAGCAGCAGCAGAGCAGCAGCAGCAGCAGCAGCAGCAGCAGCAGCAGCAGCAGAGCAGCAGCAGCAGCAGCAGCAGCAGCAGCAGCAGCAGAGCAGCAGCAGCAGAGCAGCAGCAGC
>JARKHS020033874.1:272500-302500 GCA_030143305.2 Amblyomma americanum
GCAGCAGCAGCAGCAGCAGACAGCAGCAGCAGAGCAGCAGCAGCAGCAGAGCAGCAGCAGCAGCAGAGCAGCAGCAGCAGCAGCAGCAGCAGCAGCAGCAGCAGCAGCAGCAGCAGCAGAGCAGCAGCAGCAGCAGCAGCAGCAGCAGCAGCAGCAGCAGAGCAGCAGCAGCAGCAGCAGAGCAGCAGCAGCAGCAGCAGAGCAGCAGCAGCAGCAGAGCAGCAGCAGCAGCAGCAGCAGCAGCAGAGCAGCAGCAGCAGCAGAGCAGCAGCAGCAGCAGCAGAGCAGCAGCAGCAGCAGCAGCAGCAGCAGAGCAGCAGCAGCAGCAGAGCAGCAGCAGCAGAGCAGCAGCAGCAGCAGCAGCAGCAGCAGCAGCAGCAGCAGCAGCAGCAGAGCAGCAGCAGCAGAGCAGCAGCAGCAGAGCAGCAGCAGCAGAGCAGCAGCAGCAGAGTAGCAGCAGCAGCAGCAGCAGAGCAGCAGCAGCAGAGCAGCAGCAGCAGCAGAGCAGCAGCAGCAGACAGCAGCAGCAGCAGAGCAGCAGCAGCAGCAGAGCAGCAGCAGCAGAGCGCAGCAGCAGCAGCAGAGCAGCAGCAGCAGCAGCAGCAGAGCAGCAGCAGCAGCAGCAGCAGAGCAGCAGCAGCAGCAGCAGCAGCAGCAGCAGCAGCAGAGCAGCAGCAGCAGCAGACAGCAGCAGCAGAGCAGCAGCAGCAGCAGCAGCAGCAGCAGCAGAGCAGCAGCAGCAGCAGCAGCAGCGAGCAGCAGCAGCAGCAGAGCAGCAGCAGCAGCAGCAGCAGCAGCAGCAGCAGAGCAGCAGCAGCAGCAGCAGAGCAGCAGCAGCAGCAGCAGAGCAGCAGCAGCAGCAGCAGCAGCAGCAGCAGAGCAGCAGCAGCAGCAGCAGCAGCAGCAGAGCAGCAGCAGCAGCAGCAGCAGCAGCAGCAGCAGCAGCAGCAGCAGCAGCAGAGCAGCAGCAGCAGCAGCAGCAGCAGCAGCAGCAGCAGCAGCAGCAGCAGCAGCAGAGCAGCAGCAGAGCAGCAGACCAGCAGCAGCAGCAGCAGAGCAGCAGCAGCAGCAGAGCAGCAGCAGCAGCAGCAGCAGCAGCAGAGCAGCAGCAGCAGCAGAGCAGCAGCAGCACAGAGCAGCAGCAGCAGCAGCAGCAGCAGCAGAGCAGCAGCAGCAGCAGAGCAGCAGCAGCAGCAGCAGCAGCAGCAGCAGCAGCAGCAGCAGAGCAGCAGCAGCAGCAGAGCAGCAGCAGCAGAGCAGCAGCAGCAGAGCAGCAGCAGCAGCAGCAGCAGCAGCAGAGTAGCAGCAGCAGCAGCAGCAGAGCAGCAGCAGCAGAGCAGCAGCAGCAGCAGAGCAGCAGCAGCAGCAGCAGCAGCAGCAGAGCAGCAGCAGCAGCAGCAGCAGAAGCAGCAGCAGCAGCAGAGCAGCAGCAGCAGCAGCAGCAGAGCAGCAGCAGCAGCAGCAGCAGAGCAGCAGCAGCAGCAGCAGCAGCAGCAGAGCAGCAGCAGCAGCAGCAGCAGCAGAGCAGCAGAGCAGCAGCAGCAGCAGCAGAGCAGCAGCAGCAGCAGAGCAGCAGCAGCAGCAGCAGCAGCAGCAGCAGCAGCAGCAGCAGCAGCAGCAGCAGCAGCAGCAGCAGCAGCAGCAGCAGCAGCAGAACAGCAGCAGCAGCAGAGCAGCAGCAGCAGCAGCAGAGCAGCAGCAGAGCAGCAGCAGCAGAGAGCAGCAGCAGCAGCAGCAGAGCAGCAGCAGCAGAGCAGCAGCAGCAGAGCAGCAGCAGCAGCAGCAGCAGAGCAGCAGCAGCAGCAGCAGCAGCAGCAGCAGAGCAGCAGCAGCAGCAGAAGCAGCAGAGCAGCAGCAGCAGCAGCAGCAGAGCAGCAGCAGCAGCAGAGCAGCAGCAGCAGCAGCAGCAGCATAGCAGCAGCATAAGCAGCAGAGCAGCAGCAGCAGCAGAGCAGCAGCAGCAGCAGCAGCTGAGCAGCAGCAGCAGCAGCAGCAGCAGAGCAGCAGCAGCAAGCAGCAGCAGCAGCAGCAGTAGCAGCAGAGCAGCAGCAGCAGCAGCAGCAGCAAGCAGAGTAGCAGCAGCAGCAGCAGCAGCAGCAGCAGAGCAGCAGCAAGCAGCAGCAGCAGCAGCAGCAGCAGCAGCAGCAGCAGCAGCAGCAGCAGCAGCAGCAGCAGCAGCAGACAGCAGCAGCAGCAGCAGAACAGCAGCAGCAGCAGCAGCAGCAGAGCAGCAGCAGCAGCAGCAGCAGCAGCAGAGCAGCAGCAGAGCAGCAGCAGCAGAGCAGCAGCAGCAGCAGCAGCAGCAGCAGAGCAGCAGCAGCAGCAGCAGCAGCAGCAGCAGCAGCAGCAGCAGCAGCAGAGCAGCAGCAGCAGCAGCAGAGCAGCAGCAGCAGCAGCAGCAGCAGCAGCAGAGCAGCAGCAGCAGGAGCAGCAGCAGAGCAGCAGCAGCAGCAGCAGCAGAGCAGCAGCAGCAGCAAGCAGCAAGCAGCAGCAGCAGCAACAGAGCAGCAGCAGCAGCAGCAGCAGAGCAGCAGCAGCAGCAGCAGCAGCAGCATAGCAGCAGCAGCAGCAGAGCAGCAGCAGCAGCAGCAGCAGCAGCATAGCAGCAGAGCAGCAGCAGTAGCAGCAGCAGCAGCAGAGTAGCAGCAGCAGCAGCAGCAGCAGCAGCAGCAGCATAGCAGCAGCAGCAGAGCAGCAGCAGAGCAGCAGCAGCAGCAGCAGCAGCAGCAGCAGCAGCAGACAGCAGCAGCAGCAGCAGCAGCAGCAGCAGCAGCAGAGCAGCAGCAGAGCAGCAGCAGATCAGCAGCAACAGCAGCAGCAGCAGAGCAGCAGCAGCAGCAGCAGAGCAGCAGCAGCAGCAGCAGAGCAGCAGCAGCAGTAGCAGCAGCAGCAGCAGCGAGCAGCAGCAGAGCAGCAGCAGCAGCATAGCAGCAGAGCAGCAGCAGCAGCATAGCAGCAAGCAGCAGCAGCAGCAGCAGCAGCAGAGCAGCAGCAGCAGCAGCAGCAGCAGCAGCAGAGCAGCAGCAGCAGCAGCAGCAGCAGCAGCAGCAGCAGCAGCAGGCAGCAGCAGCAGCAGCAGCAGCAGCAGCAGCAGCAGCAGCTGAGCAGCAGCAGCAGCAGCAGCAGCAGCAGAGCAGCAGGAGAAGCAGCAGCAGAGCAGCAGCAGCAGCAGCAGCAGAGCAGCAGCAGCAGACCAGCAGCAGAGCAGCAGAGCAGCAGCAGCAGCAGCAGCAGCAGAGCAGCAGCAGCAGCAGCATAGCAGAGCAGCAGCAGCAGCAGCAGAGCAGAGCAGCAGCAGCAGCAGCAGAGCAGCAGCAGCAGCAGCAGCAGCAGCAGAGCAGCAGCAGCAGAGCAGCAGCAGCACCTGCAGCAGAGCAGCACCAGCAGCAGAGCAGCAGCAGCAGAGCAGCAGCAGCAGCAGCAGCAGAGCAGCAGCAGCAGAGCAGCAGCAGCAGCAGCAGCAGCAGCAGCAGCAGAGCAGCAGCAGCAGAGCAGCAGCAGCAGCAGAGTAGCAGCAGCAGAGCAGCAGCAGCATCGCAGCAGAGCAGCAGCAGCAGCATAGCAGCAGAGCAGCAGCAGCAGCAACAGAGCAGCAGCAGCAGAGCAGCAGCAGCAGAGGCGCAGCAGCAGCAGCAGCAGCAGCAGCAGCAGCAGCAGAGCAGCAGCAGCAGCAGCAGCAGAGCAGCAGCAGCAGCAGGAGCAGCAGCATTAGCAGCAGAGCAGCAGCAGCAGCAGCAGAAGCATTAGCAGCAGAGCAGCAGCAGCAAGCAGACCTGCCGCAGCAGCAGCAGCAGCAGCAGTAGCAGCAGCAGCAGCAGAGCAGCAGCAGCAGCAGGGCAGCTGAGCAGCAGCAGCAGCAGCAGCAGAGCAGCAGCAGCAGCGGAGCAGCAGCAGCAGCAGAGCAGCAGCAGCAGCAGCAGCAGAGCAGCAGCAGCAGCAGCCGAGCAGCAGCAGCAGCAGAGCAGCAGCAGAAGAGCAGCAGCAGCAGCAGAGCAGCAGCAGAGCAGCAGCAGCAGAGCAGCAGCAGCAGCAGCAGCGGCAGCAGCAGCAGCAGAGCAGCAGCAGCAGCAGCAGAGCAGCAGCAGCAGCAGCAGAGCAGCAGCAGCAGCAGAGCAGCAGCAGCAGCAGAGCAGCAGCAGCAGCAGCAGACCAGCAGCAGCAGCAGCAGAGCAGCAGCAGCAGAGCAGCAGCAGCAGCAGAGCGGCAGCAGCAGCAGGGCAGCAGCAGCAGAGCAGCAGCAGCAGCAGAGCAGCAGCAGCAGCAGCAGAGAAGCAGCAGCAGTAGCAGCAGCAGCAGAGCAGCAGCAGCAGCAGAGCAGCAGCAGCAGCAGAGCAGCAGCAGCAGCAGCAGCAGCACCAGCAGAGCAGCAGCAGCAGCAGAGCAGCAGCAGCAGAGCAGCAGCAGCAGAGCAGCAGCAGCAAGCAGCAGCAGCAGCAGCAGCAGCAGCAGCAGCAGAGCAGCAGCAGCAGCAGCAGAGCAGCAGCAGAAGAGCAGCAGCAGCAGCAGACAGCAGCAGCAGCCAGCAGCAGCAGCAGAGCAGCAGCAGCAGCAGCAGAGAAGCAGCAGCAGCAGAGCAGCAGCAGCAGCAGCAGCAACAGCAGCAGCAGCAGCAGAGCAGCAGCAGAGCAGCAGCAGCAGCAGCAGCAGCAGAGCAGCAGAGCAGCAGCAGCAGCAGAGCAGCAGCAGCAGAGCAGCAGCAGCAGCAGCAGCAGAGCAGCAGCAGCAGCAGCAGCAGAGCAGCAGCAGCAGCAGCAGCAGCAGCAGCAGAGCAGCAGCAGCAGCAGAAGCATAGCAGCAGAGCAGCAGCAGCAGCAGCAGCAGCAGCAGCAGCAGCAGCAGAGCAGCAGCAGCAGAGCAGCAGCAGCAGCAGCAGAACAGCAGCAGCAGCAGAGCAGCAGCAGCAGAGCAGCAGCAGCAGAGCAGCAGCAGCAGCAGCAGCAGCAGAGCACGCAGCAGAAGCAGCAGCAGCAGAGCAGCAGCAGCAGCAGCAGCAGAGCAGCAGCAGCAGTAGCAGCAGCAGCAGCAGAGCAGCAGCAGCAGCAGCAGCAGCAGAGCAGCAGTAGAAGCAGCAGCAGAGCAGCAGCAGCAGCAGAGCAGCAGCAGCAGCAGAGCAGCATTAGCAGCAGCAGCAGCAGAGCAGCAGCAGCAGAGCAGCAGCATCAGCAGCAGCTGAGCAGCATCAGCAGCAGCAGCTGAGCAGAGCAGCAGCAGCACAGCAGCAGCAGCAGCAGCAGCAAGCAGCAGCAGCAGCAGCAGTAGCAGCAGCAGCAGCAGAGAGCAGCAGCAGTAGCAGCAGCAGCAGCAGCAGAGCAGCAGCATAGCAGCAGGCAGCAGAGCAGCAGCAGAGCAGCAGCAGCAGCAGCAGCAGCAGCAGCAGCAGCAGCAGCAGCAGCAGCAGCAGCAGCAGCAGAGCAGCAGCAGCAGAGCAGCAGCAGCAGCAGCAGCAGCAGCAGCAGCAGAGCAGCAGCAGCAGCAGCAGCAGAGCAGCAGCAGAGCAGCAGCAGCAGAGCAGCAGCAGCAGCAGCAGCAGAGCAGCAGCAGCAGAGCAGCAGCAGCAGCAGCAGAGCAGCAGCAGCAGCAGCAGCAGCAGCAGCAGAGCAGCAGCAGCAGCAGCAGCAGCAGCAGAGCAGCAGCAGCAGCAGCAGAGCAGCAGCAGCAGCAGAGCAGCAAGCAGCAGCAGAGCAGCATAGCAGCAGCAGCAGCAGCAGAGCAGCAGCAGCAGAGCAGCAGCAGCAGCAGCAGCGAGCAGCAGCAGCAGCAGCAGCAGCAGCAGCAGCAGCAGCAGCAGCAGCAGCAGCAGCAGCATAGCAGCAGAGCAGCAGCAGCAGCAGCAGCAGCAGCAGAGCAGCAGCATAGCAGCAGCAGCAGAGCAGCAGCAGAGCAGCAGCAGCAGCAGAGCAGCAGCAGCAGCAGCAGCAGACAGCAGCAGCAGAGCAGCAGCAGCAGCAGAGCAGCAGCAGCAGCAGAGCAGCAGCAGAGCAGCAGCAGAGCAGCAGCAGCAGCAGCAGAGCAGCAGCAGAGCAGCAGCAGCAGAGCAGCAGCAGCAGCAGCAGCAGCAGAGCAGCAGCAGCAGCAGCAGCAGAGCAGCAGCAGCAGCAGCAGCAGCAGCAGCAGCAGCAGCAGCAGAGCAGCAGCAGCAGCAGCAGCAGCAGAGCAGCAGCAGCAGCAGCAGCAGCAGCAGCAGCAGCAGCAAGCAGCAGCAGCAGCAGCAGCAGCAGAGCAGCAGCAGCAGAGCAGCAGCAGCAGCAGAGCAGCAGCAGCAGCAGCAGCAGCAGCAGCAGCAGCAGCAGCAGCAGCAGAGCAGCAGCAGCAGCAGCAGAGCAGCAGCAGCAGCAGCAGCAGCAGCAGAGCAGCAGCAGCAGAGCAGCAGCAGCAGCAGCAGCAGCAGCAGCAGCAGCAGAGCAGCAGCAGCAGCAGAGCAGCAGCAGCAGCAGCAGCAGCAGAGCAGCAGCAGCAGCAGCAGCAGCAGCAGCAGCAGCAGCAGCAGAGCAGCAGCAGCAGCAGCAGCAGCAGCAGCAGCAGCAGAGCAGCAGCAGCAGCAGCAGAGCAGCAGCAGCAGCAGCAGCAGCAGAGCAGCAGCAGCAGCAGCAGCAGCAGCAGAGCAGCAGCAGCAGCAGCAGAGCAGCAGCAGCAGCAGCAGAGCAGCAGCAGCAGCAGAGCAGCAGCAGCAGCAGAGCAGCAGCAGCAGAGCAGCAGCAGCAGCAGCAGAGCAGCAGCAGCAGCAGCAGCAGCAGAGAGCAGCAGCAGCAGCAGAGCAGCAGCAGCAGCAGAGCAGCAGCAGCAGCAGCAGCAGCAGCAGCAGCAGCAGAGCAGCAGCAGCAGAGCAGCAGCAGCAGCAGCAGAGCAGCAGCAGCAGCAGCAGCAGCAGCAGCAGAGCAGCAGCAGCAGAGCAGCAGCAGCAGCAGAGCAGCAGCAGCAGCAGCAGCAGAGCAGCAGCAGCAGCAGCAGCAGAGCAGCAGCAGCAGAGCAGCAGCAGCAGCAGAGCAGCAGCAGCAGAGCAGCAGCAGCAGCAGCAGAGCAGCAGCAGCAGCAGCAGCAGAGCAGCAGCAGCAGCAGCAGCAGAGCAGCAGCAGCAGCAAGCAGCAGCAGCAGCAGCAGCAGCAGCAGCAGCAGCAGCAGCAGAGCAGCAGCAGCAGCAGACAGCAGCAGCAGCAGCAGCAGCAGCAGCAGCAGCAGCAGCAGCAGAGCAGCAGCAGCAGCAGAGCAGCAGCAGCAGCAGCAGCAGCAGAGCAGCAGCAGCAGCAGCAGAGCAGCAGCAGCAGCAGCAGACAGCAGCAGCAGAGCAGCAGCAGCAGAGCAGCAGCAGCAGAGCAGCAGCAGCAGAGCAGCAGCAGCAGCAGAGCAGCAGCAGCAGCAGCAGCAGCAGCAGCAGCAGCAGCAGCAGAAGCAGCAGCAGCAGCAGCAGCAGCAGCAGAGCAGCAGAGCAGCAGAGCAGCAGCAGCAGAGCAGCAGCAGCAGCAGCAGCAGCAGCAGCAGCAGCAGCATAGCAGCAGAGCAGCAGCAGCAGCCGAAGCAGCAGCAGAGCAGCAGCAGCAGCAGAGCAGCAGCAGCAGTAGCAGCAGCAGCAGCAGCAGCAGCAGCAGCAGCAGAGCAGCAGCAGCAGCAGCAGCAGCAGCAGCAGAGCAGCAGCAGCAGCAGCAGCAGCAGCAGAGCAGCAGCAGCAGCAGAGCAGCAGAGCAGCAGCAGCAGCAGCAGCAGAGCAGCAGCAGAGCAGCAGCAGCAGCAGAGCAGCAGCAGCAGCAGAGCAGCACAGCAGCAGCAGCAGAGCAGCAGCAGCAGCAGCATAGCAGCAGAGCAGCAGCAGCAGCAGAGCAGCAGCAGCAGCAGCAGCAGCAGCAGAGCAGCAGCAGCGAGCAGCAGCAGAGCAGCAGCAGCAGAGCAGCAGCAGCAGCAGCAGCAGCAGCAGAGCAGCAGCAGCAGCAGAGCAGCAGCAGCAGCAGCAGCAGCATAGCAGCAGAGCAGCAGCAGCAGCAGCAGAGCAGCAGCAGCAGCAGCAGCAGCAGCAGCAGAGCAGCAGCAGCAGCAGAGCAGCAGCAGCAGCAGAGCAGCAGCAGAGCAGCAGCAGCAGCAGCAGCAGAGCAGCAGCAGAGCAGCCCAGCAGCAGACCAGCAGCAGCAGCAGCAGCAGGGCAGCAGCAGCAGAGCAGCAGCAGCAGAGCAGCAGAGCAGCAGCAGCAGCATAGCAGCAGCAGCAGCAGCAGCAGCAGCAGCAGCAGCAGCAGCAGCAGAGCAGCAGCAGCAGCAGCAGCAGCAGCAGCAGCAGCAGCAGAGCAGCAGCAGCAGCAGAGCAGCAGGAGCAGCAGCAGCAGCAGCAGAGCAGCAGCAGCAGAGCAGCAGCAGCAGAGCAGCAGCAGCAGCAGAGCAGCAGCAGCAGCAGAGCAGGCAGGCAGCAGCAGCAGAGCAGCAGCAGCAGCAGCAGCAGCAGCAGCAGCAGCAGCAGCAGAGCAGCAGCAGCAGTAGCAGCAGCAGCAGCAGCAGAGCAGCAGCAGCAGCAGCAGCAGCAGCACAGCAGCAGCAGCAGAGCAGCAGCATCAGCAGCAGCTGAGTATCAGCAGCAGCAGCAGCTGAGTATCAGCAGCAGCAGCAGCTGAGCAGAGCAGCAGCAGCATTAGCAGCAGAGCAGCAGCAGTAGCAGCAGCAGCAGCAGAGCAGCAGCATAAGCAGCAGCAGCAGAGCAGCAGCAGAGCAGCAGCAGCAGAGCAGCAGCAGCAGCAGCAGCAGGACAGCAGCAGCAGCAGCAGCAGAGCAGCAGCAGCTGCAGAGCAGCAGCAGCAGCAGCAGAGCAGCAGAGCAGCAGCAGAAGCAGCAGCAGAGCAGCAGCAGAGCAGCAGCAGCAGCAGAGCAGCAGCAGCAGAGCAGCACCAGCAGCAGCAGCAGAACAGCAGCAGCAGAGCAGCAGCAGAGCAGCAGCAGATCAGCAGCAGCAGAGCCGCAGCAGCAGCAGCAGCAGCAGCAGAGCAGCAGCAGCAGCAGCAAGCAGCAGCAGCAGCAGCAGAGCAGCAGCAGCAGTAGCAGCAGCAGAGCAGAAGCAGCAGAGCAGCAGCAGCAGCAGAACAGCAGAGCAGCAGCAGCATTAGCAGCAGCAGCAGCAGCAGCAGCAGCAGAGCAGCAGCAGCAGCAGCAGCAGCAGCAGCAGAGCAGCAGCAGCAGCAGCAGAGCAGCAGCAGCAGCAGCAGCAGAGCAGCAGCAGCAGCAGAGCAGCAGCAGCAGCAGCAGAGCAGCAGCAGCAGACCAGCAGCAGCAGCAGCAGACCAGCAGCAGCAGGGCAGCAGCAGCAGCAGCAGAGCAGCAGCAGCAGAGCAGCAGCTGAGCAGCAGCAGCAGCAGAGCAGCAGCAGCAGCAGCAGCAGCAGCAGAGCAGCAGCAGCAGCAGCAGAGCAGCAGGAGCAGAGCAGCAGCAGAGCAGCAGCAGCAGAGCAGCAGCAGCAGCAGCAGAGCAGCAGCAGCAGAGCAGCAGCAGCAGACCAGCAGCAGAGCAGCAGCAGCAGAGCAGCAGCAGCAGCAGAGCAGCAGCAGCAGCAGCAGCAGAGCAGCAGCAGCAGCAGCAGCAGCTGAGCAGCAGCAGCAGAGCAGCAGCAGAGCAGCAGCAGCAGCAGAGCAGCAGCAGCAGAAGCAGCAGAGCAGCAGAGCAGCAGCAGAGCAGCAGCAGCAGAGCAGCAGCAGCAGAGCAGCAGCAGCAGAGCAGCAGCAGCAGCAGCAGCATTAGCAGCAGAGCAGCAGCAGCAGCAGCAGAGCAGCAGCAGCAGAGCAGCAGCAGCAGCAGAGCAGCAGAGCAGCAGCAGCAGCAGCAGCAGCAGAGCAGCAGCAGCAGCAGCAGCAGCAGCAGCAGCAGCAGCAGCAGCAGCAGAGCAGCAGCAGAGCAGAAGCAGCGAGCAGCAGCAGAGCAGCAGCAGCAGCAGCAGCAGCATTAGCAGCAGAGCAGCAGCAGCAGCAGAGCAGCAGCAGCAGCAGCAGCAGCAGCAGCAGAGCAGCAGCAGCAGCAGAGCAGCAGCAGCAGAGCAGCAGCAGCAGCAGAGCAGCAGCAGCAGCAGAGCAGCAGCAGCAGCAGAGCAGCAGCAGCAGCAGCAGCAGAGCAGCAGCAGCAGCATAGCAGCAGAGCAGCAGCAGCAGCAGAGCAGCAGCAGCAGCAGCAGAGCAGCAGCAGCAGCAGCAGCAGCAGCAGCAGAGCAGCAGCAGCTGAGCAGCCGCAGAGCAGCAGCAGCAGCAGAGCAGCAGCAGCAGGGCAGCAGCAGCAGAGCAGCAGCAGCAGAGCAGCAGCAGCAGCAGAGCAGCAGCCAGCAGAGCAGCAGCAGCAGCAGCAGAGCAGCAGCAGCAGAGCAGCAGCAGCAGCAGCAGCAGCAGCAGCAGCAGCAGCAGCAGCAGCAGCAGCCGCAGAGCAGCAGCAGCAGCAGAGCAGCAGCAGCAGCAGAGCAGCACAGCAGCAGCAGCAGCAGCAGCAGCAGCAGCATAGCAGCAGCAGCAGCAGCAGCAGCAGAGCAGCAGCAGCAGCAGAGCAGCAGCAGCAGCAGCAGCAGCAGAGCAGCAGCAGCAGCATTGCAGCAGAGCAGCTGCAGCAGCAGAGCCGCAGCAGCAGCAGAAGAGCAGCAGCAGCAGCAGCAGAGGCAGAGCAGAAGCAGCTGAGCAGCCGCAGAGCAGCAGCAGCAGCAGAGCAGCAGCAGCAGAGCAGCAGCAGCAGCAGCGGCAGCATTAGCAGCAGAGCAGCAGCAGCAGCAGCAACAGAGCAGCTGCAGCAGTAGCAGCAGCAGCAGCAGAACAGCAGCAGCGGAGCAGCAGCAGCAGCAGCAGAGCAGCAGCAGCAGAGCAGCAGCAGCAGCAGCCGAGCAGCAGCAGCAGCAGCAGCAGCAGCAGAGCAGCAGCAGCAGCAGAGCAGCAGCAGAGCAGCAGCAGAAGAGCAGCAGAAGCAGCAGAGCAGCAGCAGCAGCAGCAGAGCAGCAGCTGAGCAGCAGCAGCAGCAGCAGACAGCGGCAGCAGCAGCAGCAGAGCAGCAGCAGCAGCAGCAGCAGAGCAGCACCAGCAGCAGCAGAGCAGCAGCAGCAGCAGAGCAGCAGCAGCAGCAGAGCAGCAGACCAGCAGCAGCAGCCGCAGAGCAGCAGCAGCAGAGCAGCAGCAGCAGAGCGGCAGCAGCAGAGCAGCAGCAGCAGCAGCGGCAGCATTAGCAGCAGAGCAGCAGCAGCAGCAGCAGAGCAGCTGCAGCAGTAGCAGCAGCAGCAGAACAGCAGCAGCAGCAGCAGAGCAGCAGCAGAGCAGCAGCAGCAGCAGCCGAGCAGCAGCAGCAGCAGCAGAGTAGCAGCAGCAGCAGCAGAGCAGCAGCAGCAGCAGAGCAGCAGCAGAGCAGCAGCAGCAGAGCAGCAGCAGCAGCAGAGCAGCAGCAGAGCAGCAGCAGCAGCAGCAGACAGCAGCAGCAGCAGCAGAGCAGCACCAGCAGCAGCAGAGCAGCAGCAGCAGCAGAGCAGCAGCAGCAGCAGAGCAGCAGACCAGCAGCAGCAGCCGCAGAGCAGCAGCAGCAGAGCAGCAGCAGCAGAGCGGCAGCAGCAGCAGGGCAGCAGCAGCAGAGCAGCAGCAGCAGCAGAGCAGCAGCAGCAGCAGCAGCAGAGCAGCCGCAGCAGTAGCAGCAGCAGCAGAGCAGCAGCAGCAGCAGAGCAGCAGCAGCAGCAGAGCAGCAGCCGCAGCAGCAGCAGCACCACCAGAGCAGCAGCAGCAGCAGCAGAGCAGCAGGAGCAGAGCAGCAGCAGCAGAGCAGCAGCAGCAGAGCAGCAGCAGCAGCAGAGTAGCAGCAGCAGCAGAGCAGCAGCAGAAGAGCAGCAGCAGCAGCAGAGCAGCAGCAGCAGACCAGCAGCAGCAGCAGCAGCAGCAGAGCAGCAGCAGCAGCAGCAGAGAAGCAGCAGTAGCAGCAGAGCAGCAGCAGCAGCAGTAGCAGAGCAGCAGCAGCAGCAGCAGAAGCAGAGCAGCAGCAGCAGAAGCAGAGCAGCAGCAGCAGAAGCAGAGCAGCAGCAGAGCAGCAGCAGCAAAAGAGCAGCAGCAGCAGAAGCAGCAGAGCAGCAGAGCAGCCGCAGCAGCAGAGCAGCAGCAGCAGCAGAGCAGCAGCAGCACCTGCAGCAGAGCAGCAGCAGCAGCAGAGCAGCAGCAGCAGCAGAAGCATTAGCAGCAGACCAGCAGCAGCAACAGAGCTGCAGTAGCAGTAGCAGCAGCAGCAGTAGCAGCAGCAGCAGAGCAGCAGCAGCAGAGCAGCAGCATCAGCAGCAGAACAGCAGCAGCAGCAGCAGAGCAGCAGCAGCAGCAGCAGCAGAGCAGCAGCAGCGCAGCAGCAGCAGAGACGCAGCAGAAGCAGCAGCAGAGCAGCAGCAGAAGAGCAGCAGCAGCAGAGCAGCAGCAGCAGCAGCAGAGCAGCAGCAGCAGCAGCAGCAGAGCAGCAGCAGCAGCAGCAGCAGCAGCAGCAGCGCAGCAGCAGCAGCAGCAGAAGCAGCAGAGCAGCAGCAGCAGCAGCAGCAGAGCAGCAGCAGCAGCAGAGCAGCAACAGCAGCAGAGCAGCATTTGCAGCAGCAGAAGCAGCAGAGCAGCAGCAGCAGCAGCAGAGAAGCAGCATCAGCAGCAGCTGAGTAGCATCAACAGCAGCAGCTGAGCAGAGCGGCAGCAGCACAGCAGCAGCAGCATTAGCAGCAGAGCAGCAGCAGCAACAGAGTAGCAGCAGCAGCAGCAGAGCAGCAGCATAAGCAGCGGCAGCAGAGCAGCAGAGCAGCACCAGCAGTAGAGCAGCAGCAGCAGCAGCAGAACAGCAGCTGCAGCAGCAGCAGCAGAACAGCAGCTGCAGCAGCAGCAGAGCAGCAGCAGCTGCAGAGCAGCAGCAGAGCAGCAGCAGATCAGCAGCAGCAGAGCCGCAGCAGCAGCAGCAGAGCAGCAGCAGCAGCAGCAGCAGAGCAGCAGCAGCAGCAGCAGCAGAGCAGCAGCAGCAGTAGCAGCAGCAGCAGCAGAGCAGAAGCAGCAGTGTAGCAGCAGCAGAGCAGCAGCAGCAGCATTAACAGCAGAGCAGCAGCAGCAGCATTAGCAGCAAAGCAGCGGCAGCAGAGCAGCAGCAGAGCAGCAGCAGCAGAGCAGCACCAGCAGCAGCAGCAGGACAGCAGCTGCAGCAGCAGCAGAGCAGCAGCAGCTGCAGAGCAGCAGCAGCAGCAGCAGAGCAGCAGAGCTGCAGCAGAAGCAGCAGCAGAGCAGCAGCAGAGCAGCAGCAGCAGCAGAGCAGCAGCAGCAGAGCAGCACCAGCAGCAGCAGCAGAACAGCAGCTGCAGAGCAGCAGCAGAGCAGCAGCAGAGCAGCAGCAGATCAGCAGCGGCAGAGCCGCAGCAGCAGCAGCAGCAGCAGCAGAGCAGCAGCAGCAACAGCAAAGCAGCAGCAGCAGCAACAGAGCAGCAGCAGCAGTAGCAGCAGCAGAGCAGAAGCAGCAGAGCAGCAGCAGCAGCATTAACAGCAGAGCAGCAGCAGCATTAGCAGCAGAGCAGCAGCAGCAGCAACAGAGCAGCAGCAGCAGTAGCAGCAGCACCAGCAGAGCAGCAGCAGCAGCAGCAGAGCAGCAGCAGCAGCATCAGCAGAGCAGCAGCAGCAGCAGAGCAGCAGCAGCAGCAGCAGAGCACCAGCAGCAGACCAGCAGCAGCAGCAGCAGACCAGCAGCAGCAGGGCAGCAGCAGCAGCAGCAGAGCAGCAGCAGCAGAGCAGCAGCTGAGCAGCAGCAGCAGCAGAGCAGCAGCCGCAGCAGCAGCAGCAGAAGAGCAGCAGCAGCAGCAGCAGAGCAGCAGGAGGAGAGCAGCAGCAGAGCAGCACCAGCAGAGCAGCAGCAGCAGCAGCAGAGCAGCAGCAGCAGAGCAGCAGCACCAGACCAGCAGCAGAGCAGCAGCAGCAGAGCAGCAGCAGCAGCAGAGCAGCAGCAGCAGCAGCAGCAGAGCAGCAGCAGCAGCAGCAGCAACTGAGCAGCAGCAGCAGAGCAGCAGCAGAGCAGCAGCAGCAGCAGAGCAGCAGCAGCAGAAGCAGCAGAGCAGCAGAGCAGCAGCAGAGTAGCAGCAGCAGAGCAGCAGCAGCAGAGTAGCAGCAGCAGAGCAGCAGCAGCAGCAGCAGCATTAGCAGCAGAGCAGCAGCAGCAGCAACAGAGAAGCAGCAGCAGAGCAGCAGCAGCAGCAGAGCAGCAGAGCAGCAGCAGCAGCAGCAACAGCAGAGCAGCAGCAGCAGCAGCAGAAGCAGAGCAGCAGCAGCAGCAGAAGCAGAGCAGCAGCAGAGCAGAAGCAGCTGAGCAGCAGCAGAGCAGCAGCAGCAGAAGCGGCAGCATTAGCAGCAGAGCAGCAGCAGCAACAGAGCAGCTGCAGCAGTAGCAGCAGCAGCAGCAGAGCAGCAGCAGCAGCAGAGCAGCAGCAGCGGAGCAGCAGCAGCAGCAGAGCAGCAGCAGCAGCAGAGCAGCAGCAGCAGCAGAGCAGCACAGCAGCAGCAGCAGAGCAGCAGCAGCAGCATAGCAGCAGAGCAGCTGCAGCTGCAGAGCAGCAGCAGCAGAAGAAGAGCAGCAACAGCAGCAGCAGCAGCAGCAGCAGCAGAGCAGAAGCAGCTGAGCAGCCGCAGAGCAGCAGCAGCAGCAGAGCAGCAGCAGCAGGGCAGCAGCAGCAGAGCAGCAGCAGCTGAGCAGCAGCAGCAGCAGAGCAGCACCAGCAGAGCAGCACCAGCAGCAGCAGAGCAGCAGCAGCAGAGCAGCAGCAGCAGCAGAGCAGCAGTAGCTTGCAGCAGCAGCAGCAGCAGCAGCCGCAGAGCAGCAGCAGCAGCAGAGCAGCAGCAGCAGCAGAGCAGCACAGCAGCAGCAGCACAGCAGCAGCAGCAGCATAGCAGCAGAGCAGCTGCAGCAGCAGAGCAGCAGCAGCAGAAGAGCAGCAACAGCAGCAGCAGCAGCAGAGCAGCAGCAGCAGCATTGCAGCAGAGCAGCTGCAGCAGCAGAGCCGCAGCAGCAGCAGAAGAGCAGCAACAGCAGCAGCAGAGGCAGAGCAGAAGCAGCTGAGCAGCCGCAGAGCAGCAGCAGCAGCAGAGCAGCAGCAGCAGAGCAGCAGCAGCAGCAGCGGCAGCATTAGCAGCAGAGCAGCAGCAGCAGCAGCAACAGAGCAGCTGCAGCAGTAGCAGCAGCAGCAGCAGAACAGCAGCAGCGGAGCAGCAGCAGCAGCAGCAGAGCAGCAGCAGCAGAGCAGCAGCAGCAGCAGCCGAGCAGCAGCAGCAGCAGCAGCAGCAGCAGAGTAGCAGCAGCAGCAGAGCAGCAGCAGAGCAGCAGCAGAAGAGCAGCAGAAGCAGCAGAGCAGCAGCAGCAGCAGCAGAGCAGCAGCTGAGCAGCAGCAGCAGCAGCAGACAGCGGCAGCAGCAGCAGCAGAGCAGCAGCAGCAGCAGCAGCAGAGCAGCACCAGCAGCATCAGAGCAGCAGCAGCAGCAGAGCAGCAGCAGCAGTAGAGCAGCAGACCAGCAGCAGCAGCCGCAGAGCAGCAGCAGCAGAGCAGCAGCAGCAGAGCGGCAGCAGCAGAGCAGCAGCAGCAGCAGCGGCAGCATTAGCAGCAGAGCAGCAGCAGCAGCAACAGAGCAGCTGCAGCAGTAGCAGCAGCAGCAGAACAGCAGCAGCAGCAGCAGAGCAGCAGCAGAGCAGCAGCAGCAGCAGCCGAGCAGCAGCAGCAGCAGCAGAGTAGCAGCAGCAGCAGCAGAGCAGCAGCAGCAGCAGAGCAGCAGCAGAGCAGCAGCAGAAGAGCAGCAGCAGCAGCAGAGCAGCAGCAGAGCAGCAGCAGCAGCAGCAGACAGCGGCAGCAGCAGCAGAGCAGCACCAGCAGCAGCAGAGCAGCAGCAGCAGCAGAGCAGCAGCAGCAGCAGAGCAGCAGACCAGCAGCAGCAGCCGCAGAGCAGCAGCAGCAGAGCAGCAGCAGCAGAGCGGCAGCAGCAGCAGGGCAGCAGCAGCAGAGCAGCAGCAGCAGCAGAGCAGCAGCAGCAGCAGCAACAGAGAAGCCGCAGCAGTAGCAGCAGCAGCAGAGCAGCAGCAGCAGCAGAGCAGCAGCAGCAGCAGAGCAGCAGCCGCAGCAGCAGCAGCACCACCAGAGCAGCAACAGCAGCAGCAGAGCAGCAGGAGCAGAGCAGCAGCAGCAGAGCAGCAGCAGCAGAGCAGCAGCAGCAGCAGAGTAGCAGCAGCAGCAGAGCAGCAGCAGAAGAGCAGCAGCAGCAGCAGAGCAGCAGCAGCAGACCAGCAGCAGCAGCAGCAGCAGCAGAGCAGCAGCAGCAGCAGCAGAGAAGCAGCAGTAGCAGCAGAGCAGCAGCAGCAGCAGTAGCAGAGCAGCAGCAGCAGCAGCAGAAGCAGAGCAGCAGCAGCAGAAGCAGAGCAGCAGCAGCAGAAGCAGAGCAGCAGCAGAGCAGCAGCAGCAAAAGAGCAGCAGCAGCAGAAGCAGCAGAGCAGCAGAGCAGCCGCAGCAGCAGAGCAGCAGCAGCAGCAGAGTAGCAGCAGCACCTGCAGCAGAGCAGCAGCAGCAGCAGAGCAGCAGCAGCAGCAGAAGCATTAGCAGCAGACCAGCAGCAGCAACAGAGCTGCAGTAGCAGTAGCAGCAGCAGCAGTAGCAGCAGCAGCAGAGCAGCAGCAGCAGAGCAGCAGCATCAGCAGCAGAACAGCAGCAGCAGCAGCAGAGCAGCAGCAGCAGCAGCAGCAGAGCAGCAGCAGCGCAGCAGCAGCAGAGACGCAGCAGAAGGAGCAGCAGAGCAGCAGCAGAAGAGCAGCAGCAGCAGAGCAGCAGCAGCAGCAGCAGAGCAGCAGCAGCAGCAGCAACAGAGCAGCAGCAGCAGTAGCAGCAGCAGCAGCAGCGCAGCAGCAGCAGCAGCAGAAGCAGCAGAGCAGCAGCAGCAGCAGCAGCAGAGCAGCAGCAGCAGCAGAGCAGCAACAGCAGCAGAGCAGCATTTGCAGCAGCAGAAGCAGCAGAGCAGCAGCAGCAGCAGCAGAGAAGCAGCATCAGCAGCAGCTGAGTAGCATCAACAGCAGCAGCTGAGCAGAGCGGCAGCAGCACAGCAGCAGCAGCATTAGCAGCAGAGCAGCAGCAGCAACAGAGTAGCAGCAGCAGCAGCAGAGCAGCAGCATAAGCAGCGGCAGCAGAGCAGCAGAGCAGCACCAGCAGTAGAGCAGCAGCAGCAGCAGCAGAACAGCAGCTGCAGCAGCAGCAGCAGAACAGCAGCTGCAGCAGCAGCAGAGCAGCAGCAGCTGCAGAGCAGCAGCAGAGCAGCAGCAGATCAGCAGCAGCAGAGCCGCAGCAGCAGCAGCAGAGCAGCAGCAGCAGCAGCAGCAGAGCAGCAGCAGCAGCAGCAGCAGAGCAGCAGCAGCAGTAGCAGCAGCAGCAGCAGAGCAGAAGCAGCAGTGTAGCAGCAGCAGAGCAGCAGCAGCAGCATTAACAGCAGAGCAGCAGCAGCAGCATTAGCAGCAAAGCAGCAGCAGCAGAGCAGCAGCAGCAGTAGCAGCAGCAGCAATAGAGCAGCAGCAGCAGTAGCAGCAGCAGCAGCACAGCAGCAGCCGCAGCAGCAGCATCAGCAGAGCAGCAGCAGCAGAGCAGCAGCAGCAGCAGAGCAGCAGCAGCAGCAGAGCAGCAGCAGCAGCAGAGCAGCAGCAGCAGAGCAGCAGCAGCAGGGCAGCAGCAGCAGCAGAGCAGCAGCAGCAGAGCAGCAGCTGAGCAGCAGCCGCAGCAGCAGCAGCAGAAGAGCAGCAGCAGCAGCAGAGCAGCAGGAGGAGAGAAGCAGCAGAGCAGCAGCAGCAGCAGCAGAGCAGCAGCAGCAGAGCAGCAGCACCAGACCAGCAGCAGAGCAGCAGCAGCACAGCAGCAGCAGCAGCAGCAGAGCAGCCGCAGCAGCAGCAGCAGAGCAGCAGCAGCAGCAGCAGCAGCAGCAACAGAGCAGCAGCAGCAGAGCAGCAGCAGCAGAAGCAGCAGAGCAGCAGAGCAGCAGCAGCAGAGTAGCAGCAGCACCTGCAGCAGAGAAGCACCAGCAGCAGAGTGGCAGCAGCAGAGCAGCAGCAGCAGAGCAGCAGCAGCAGAGCAGCAGCAGCAGCAGAGCAGCAGCAGCAGCCGCAGCAGAGCAGCAGCAGCAGCAGGAGCAGCAGCATTAGCAGCAGAGCAGCAGCAGCAGAAGCATTAGCAGCAGAGCAGCAGCAGCAACAGACCTGCCGCAGCAGTAGCAGCAGCAGCAGTAGCAGCAGCAGCAGCAGAGCAGCAGCAGCAGCAGCGGCAGCTGAGCAGCAGCAGCGGCAGCTGAGCAGCAGCAGCAGCAGCAGAGCAGCAGCAGCAGCAGCAGCAGAGCAGCAGCAGAGCAGCAGCAGCAGAGCCGCAGCAGCAGCAGCAGAGCAGCAGCAGCAGAGCAGCAGCAGCAGAGCAGCAGCAGCAGCAGAGCAGCAGCATCAGAGCAGCAGCAGCAGAGCAGCAGCAGCAGCAGAGCGGCAGCAGCAGCAGGGCAGCAGCAGCAGAGCAGCAGCAGCAGCAGAGCAGCAGCAGCAGCAACAGAGAAGCCGCAGCAGTAGCAGCAGCAGCAGAGCAGCAGCAGCAGCAGAGCAGCAGCAGCAGCAGAGCAGCAGCCGCAGCAGCAGCAGCACCACCAGAGCAGCAACAGCAGCAGCAGAGCAGCAGGAGCAGAGCAGCAGCAGCAGAGCAGCAGCAGCAGAGCAGCAGCAGCAGAGCAGCAGCAGCAGCAGAGTAGCAGCAGCAGCAGAGCAGCAGCAGAAGAGCAGCAGCAGCAGCAGAGCAGCAGCAGCAGACCAGCAGCAGCAGCAGCAGCAGAGCAGCAGCAGCAGCAGCAGAGAAGCAGCAGTAGCAGCAGAGCAGCAGCAGCAGCAGTAGCAGAGCAGCAGCAGCAGCAGCAGCAGAAGCAGAGCAGCAGCAGCAGAAGCAGAGCAGCAGCAGCAGAAGCAGAGCAGCAGCAGCAGCAGCAACAGAGCAGCAGCAGCAGAGCAGCAGCAGAGCAGCAGCAGCAAAAGAGCAGCAGCAGCAGAAGCAGCAGAGCAGCAGAGCAGCCGCAGCAGCAGAGCAGCAGCAGCAGCAGAGCAGCAGCAGCACCTGCAGCAGAGCAGCAGCAGCAGCAGCAGAGCAGCAGCAGCAGCAGAAGCATTAGCAGCAGAGCAGCAGCAGCAACAGAGCTGCAGTAGCAGTAGCAGCAGCAGCAGTAGCAGCAGCAGCAGCAGAGCAGCAGCAGCAGTAGCAGCAGCAGCAGCAGAGCAGCAGCAGCAGAGCAGCAGCAGCAGCAGCAGAAAAGCAGCAGCAGCAGAGCAGCAGCAGCAGCAGCAGAGCAGCAGCAGAGCAGCAGCAGCAGAGACGCAGCAGAAGCAGCAGCAGAGCAGCAGCAGAAGAGCAGCAGCAGCAGAGCAGCAGCAGCAGCAGCAGCAGCAGCAGCAACAGAGCAGCAGCAGCAGTAGCAGCAGCAGCAGCAGAAGCAGCAGAGCAGCAGCAGCAGCAGCAGCAGAGCAGCAGCAGCAGCAGAGCAGCAACAGCAGCAGAGCAGCATTAGCAACAGCAGAAGCAGCAGAGCAGCAGCAGCAATAGAGCAGCAGCAGCAGTAGCAGCAGCAGCAGCACAGCAGCAGCCGCAGCAGCAGCATCAGCAGAGCAGCAGCAGCAGAGCAGCAGCAGCAGCAGAGCAGCAGCAGCAGCAGAGCAGCAGCAGCAGCAGAGCAGCAGCAGCAGAGCAGCAGCAGCAGGGCAGCAGCAGCAGCAGAGCAGCAGCAGCAGAGCAGCAGCTGAGCAGCAGCCGCAGCAGCAGCAGCAGAAGAGCAGCAGCAGCAGCAGAGCAGCAGGAGGAGAGAAGCAGCAGAGCAGCAGCAGCAGCAGCAGAGCAGCAGCAGCAGAGCAGCAGCACCAGACCAGCAGCAGAGCAGCAGCAGCACAGCAGCAGCAGCAGCAGCAGAGCAGCCGCAGCAGCAGCAGCAGAGCAGCAGCAGCAGCAGCAGCAGCAACAGAGCAGCAGCAGCAGAGCAGCAGCAGCAGAAGCAGCAGAGCAGCAGCAGCAGAGTAGCAGCAGCACCTGCAGCAGAGAAGCACCAGCAGCAGAGTGGCACCAGCAGAGCAGCAGCAGCAGAGCAGCAGCAGCAGAGCAGCAGCAGCAGCAGAGCAGCAGCAGCAGCCGCAGCAGAGCAGCAGCAGCAGCAGGAGCAGCAGCATTAGCAGCAGAGCAGCAGCAGCAGAAGCATTAGCAGCAGAGCAGCAGCAGCAACAGACCTGCCGCAGCAGTAGCAGCAGCAGCAGTAGCAGCAGCAGCAGCAGAGCAGCAGCAGCAGCAGCGGCAGCTGAGCAGCAGCAGCGGCAGCTGAGCAGCAGCAGCAGCAGCAGAGCAGCAGCAGCAGCAGCAGCAGAGCAGCAGCAGAGCAGCAGCAGCAGAGCCGCAGCAGCAGCAGCAGAGCAGCAGCAGCAGAGCAGCAGCAGCAGAGCAGCAGCAGCAGCAGAGCAGCAGCATCAGAGCAGCAGCAGCAGAGCAGCAGCAGCAGCAGAGCGGCAGCAGCAGCAGGGCAGCAGCAGCAGAGCAGCAGCAGCAGCAGAGCAGCAGCAGCAGCAACAGAGAAGCCGCAGCAGTAGCAGCAGCAGCAGAGCAGCAGCAGCAGCAGAGCAGCAGCAGCAGCAGAGCAGCAGCCGCAGCAGCAGCAGCACCACCAGAGCAGCAACAGCAGCAGCAGAGCAGCAGGAGCAGAGCAGCAGCAGCAGAGCAGCAGCAGCAGAGCAGCAGCAGCAGAGCAGCAGCAGCAGCAGAGTAGCAGCAGCAGCAGAGCAGCAGCAGAAGAGCAGCAGCAGCAGCAGAGCAGCAGCAGCAGACCAGCAGCAGCAGCAGCAGCAGAGCAGCAGCAGCAGCAGCAGAGAAGCAGCAGTAGCAGCAGAGCAGCAGCAGCAGCAGTAGCAGAGCAGCAGCAGCAGAAGCAGAGCAGCAGCAGCAGAAGCAGAGCAGCAGCAGCAGCAGCAACAGAGCAGCAGCAGCAGAGCAGCAGCAGAGCAGCAGCAGCAAAAGAGCAGCAGCAGCAGAAGCAGCAGAGCAGCAGAGCAGCCGCAGCAGCAGAGCAGCAGCAGCAGAGCAGCAGCAGCACCTGCAGCAGAGCAGCAGCAGCAGCAGCAGAGCAGCAGCAGCAGCAGAAGCATTAGCAGCAGAGCAGCAGCAGCAACAGAGCTGCAGTAGCAGTAGCAGCAGCAGCAGTAGCAGCAGCAGCAGCAGAGCAGCAGCAGCAGTAGCAGCAGCAGCAGCAGAGCAGCAGCAGCAGAGCAGCAGCAGCAGCAGCAGAAAAGCAGCAGCAGCAGAGCAGCAGCAGCAGCAGCAGCAGAGCAGCAGCAGAGCAGCAGCAGCAGAGACGCAGCAGAAGCAGCAGCAGAGCAGCAGCAGAAGAGCAGCAGCAGCAGAGCAGCAGCAGCAGCAGCAGCAGCAACAGAGCAGCAGCAGCAGTAGCAGCAGCAGCAGCAGAAGCAGCAGAGCAGCAGCAGCAGCAGCAGCAGAGCAGCAGCAGCAGCAGAGCAGCAACAGCAGCAGAGCAGCATTAGCAACAGCAGAAGCAGCAGAGCAGCAGCAGCAGCAGCAGAGAAGCAGCATCAGCAGCAGCTGAGTAGCATCAACAGCAGCAGCTGAGCAGAGCGGCAGCAGCACAGCAGCAGCAGCATTAGCAGCAGAGCAGCAGCAGCAACAGAGTAGCAGCAGCAGCAGCAGAGCAGCAGCATAAGCAGCGGCAGCAGAGCAGCAGAGCAGCACCAGCAGTAGAGCAGCAGCAGCAGCAGCAGAACAGCAGCTGCAGCAGCAGCAGCAGAACAGCAGCTGCAGCAGCAGCAGAGCAGCAGCAGCTGCAGAGCAGCAGCAGAGCAGCAGCAGATCAGCAGCAGCAGAGCCGCAGCAGCAGCAGCAGAGCAGCAGCAGCAGCAGCAGAGCAGCAGAGCAGCAGCAGCAGCAGCAGCAGAGCAGCAGCAGCAGTAGCAGCAGCAGCAGCAGAGCAGAAGCAGCAGTGTAGCAGCAGCAGAGCAGCAGCAGCAGCATTAACAGCAGAGCAGCAGCAGCAGCATTAGCAGCAAAGCAGCAGCAGCAGCAACAGAGCAGCAGCAGCAGTAGCAGCAGCAGCAATAGAGCAGCAGCAGCAGTAGCAGCAGCAGCAGCACAGCAGCAGCCGCAGCAGCAGCAGAGCAGCAGCAGCAGCATCAGCAGAGCAGCAGCAGCAGAGCAGCAGCAGCAGCAGAGCAGCAGCAGCAGAGCAGCAGCAGCAGAGCAGCAGCAGCAGGGCAGCAGCAGCAGCAGAGCAGCAGCAGCAGAGCAGCAGCTGAGCAGCAGCCGCAGCAGCAGCAGCAGAAGAGCAGCAGCAGCAGCAGAGCAGCAGGAGGAGAGAAGCAGCAGAGCAGCAGCAGCAGCAGCAGAGCAGCAGCAGCAGAGCAGCAGCACCAGACCAGCAGCAGAGCAGCAGCAGCAGAGCAGCAGCAGCAGCAGAGCAGCAGCAGCAGCAGCAGAGCAGCAGCAGCAGCAGAAGTAGCAGAGCAGCAGCAGCAGCAGCAGAAGCAGAGCAGCAGCAGCAGAAGCAGAGCAGCAGCAGCAGCAGAGCAGCAGCAGCAGCAGCAGCAGCAGCAACAGAGCAGCAGCAGCAGAGCAGCAGCAGAGCAGCAGCAGCAGAAGCAGCAGAGCAGCAGAGCAGCAGCAGCAGAGTAGCAGCAGCACCTGCAGCAGAGAAGCACCAGCAGCAGAGTGGCAGCAGCAGAGCAGCAGCAGCAGCAGCACAGCAGCAGCAGCAGAGCAGCAGCAGCAGAGCAGCAGCAGCAGCAGAGCAGCAGCAGCAGCCGCAGCAGAGCAGCAGCAGCAGCAGGAGCAGCAGCATTAGCAGCAGAGCAGCAGCAGCAGAAGCATTAGCAGCAGAGCAGCAGCGGCAACAGACCTGCCGCAGCAGTAGCAGCAGCAGCAGTAGCAGCAGCAGCAGCAGAGCAGCAGCAGCAGCAGCGGCAGCTGAGCAGCAGCAGCGGCAGCTGAGCAGCAGCAGCAGCAGCAGAACAGCAGCTGCAGAGCAGCAGCAGCAGCAGAGCAGCAGCAGAGCAGCAGCAGCAGAGCCGCAGCAGCAGCAGCAGAGCAGCAGCAGCAGAGCAGCAGCAGCAGAGCAGCAGCAGCAGCAGACCAGCAGCATCAGAGCAGCAGCAGCAGAGCAGCAGCAGCAGAGCAGCAGCAGCAACAGAGCAGCAGCAGCAGTAGCAGCAGCAGCAGAGCAGCAGCAGCAGAAGCAGCAGAGCAGCAGCAGAGCAGCAGAGCAGCAGCAGCAGAGCAGCAGCAGCAGAGCAGCAGCAGCAGCAGCAGCAGCAGAGCAACAGCAGCAGAGCAGCAGCAGCAGCAGCAGAGCAGCAGCAGCAGGAGCAGCAGCATTAGCAGCAGAGCAGCAGCAGCAGCCGAAGCATTAGCAGCAGAGCAGCAGCAGCAGCCGAAGCATTAGCAGCAGAGCAGCAGCAGCAACAGAGCTGCAGCAGCAGTAGCAGCAGCAGCAGTAGCAGCAGCAGCAGCAGAGCAGCAGCAGCAGCGGCAGCTGAGCAGCAGCAGCAGCAGAGCAGCAGCAGAGCAGCAGCAGCAGCAGAGCAGCAGAGCCGCAGCAGAAGCAGCAGCAGAGCAGCAGCAGAGCAGCAGCATCAGAGCAGCAGCAGCAGCAGAGCAGCAGCAGCAGCATAGCAGCAGAGCAGCTGCAGCAGCAGAGCAGCAGCAGCAGCAGCAGAAGAGCAGCAACAGCAGCAGCAGCAGCAGAGCAGAAGCAGCTGAGCAGCAGCAGAGCAGCAGCAGCAGCAGAGCAGCAGCAGAGCACCAGCAGCAGCAGAGCAGCAGCAGCAGAGCAGCAGCCGCAGAGTAGCAGCAGCAGCAGAGCAGCAGCAGCAGCAGCGGCAGCATTAGCAGCAGAGCAGCAGCAGCAGCAACAGAGCAGCTGCAGCAGTAGCAGCAGCAGCAGCAGAGCAGCAGCAGCAGCAGAGCAGCAGCAGCGGAGTAGCAGCAGCAGCAAAGCAGCAGCAGCAGAGCAGCAGCAGCCGAGCAGCAGCAGCAGCAGCCGAGCAGCAGCAACAGCAGCAGAGTAGCAGCAGCAGCAGCAGAGCAGCAGAAGAGCAGCAGCAGCAGCAGAGCAGCAGCAGAGCAGCAGCAGCAGAGCAGCAGAGCAGCAGCAGCAGCATTAGCAGCAGAGCAGCAGCAGCAGCAACAGAGAAGCAGCAGCAGTAGCAGCAGCAGCAGAGCAGCAGCAGCAGCAGCAGCAGCAGAGCAGCAGCCGCAGCAGCAGCAGCAGCACCAGAGCAGCAGCAGCAGCAGCAGAGCAGCAGGAGCAGAGCAGCAGCAGCAGAGCAGCAGTAGCTTGCAGCAGCAGCAGCAGCAGCAGCAGCAGCAGAGCAGCAGCAGCAACAGAGCAGCACAGCAGCAGCAGCAGAGCAGCAGCAGCAGCATAGCAGCAGAGCAGCTGCAGCAGCAGAGCAGCAGCAGCAGAAGAGCAGCAACAGCAGCAGCAGCAGCAGCACAGCAGCAGCCGCAGCAGCAGCAGAGCAGCAGCAGCAGCATCAGCAGAGCAGCAGCAGCAGAGCAGCAGCAGCAGAGCAGCAGCAGCAGGGCAGAAGCAGCAGCAACAGCAGCAGAGTAGCAGCAGCAGCAGCAGAGCAGCAGAAGAGCAGCAGCAGCAGAGCAGCAGCAGAGCAGCAGCAGCAGAGCAGCAGCAGCAGCAGCAGCAGCAGACAGCGTCAGCAGCAGCAGCAGAGCAGCAGCAGCAGCAGAGCAGCAACAGCAGCAGAGCGGCAGCAGCAGCAGGGCAGCAGCAGCAGAGCTGGAGCAGAGCAGCAGCAGCAGAGCAGCAGAGCAGCAGCAGCAGCATTAGCAGCAGAGCAGCAGCAGCAGCAACAGAGAAGCAGCAGCAGTAGCAGCAGCAGCAGAGCAGCAGCAGCAGCAGAGCAGCAGCAGCAGCAGAGCAGCAGCCGCAGCAGCAGCAGCAGCACCAGAGCAGCAGCAGCAGCAGAGCAGCAGGAGCAGAGCAGCAGCAGCAGCAGAGCAGTAGTAGCTTGCAGCAGCAGCAGCAGCAGAGCAGCAGCAGCAGCAGAGCAGCACAGCAGCAGCAGCAGAGCAGCAGCAGCAGCAGCAGAAGAGCAGCAACAGCAGCAGCAGCAGCAGAGCAGAAGCAGCTGAGCAGCAGCATAGCAGAAACAGCAGCAGCAGAGCGGCAGCATTAGCAGCAGAGCAGCAGCAGCAGCAACAGAGTAGCTGCAGCAGTAGCAGCAGCAGCAGCAGCAGAGCAGCAGCAGAGCAGCAGCATCAGCAGAGCATCACAGCAGCAGCAGCAGCAGAGCAGCAGCAGCAGCATTGCAGCAGAGCAGCTGCAGCAGCAGAGCCGCAGCAGCAGCAGAAGAGCAGCAACAGCAGCAGCAGCAGCAGAGCAGAAGCAGCTGAGCAGCCGCAGAGCAGCAGCAGCAGCAGAGCAGCAGCAGCAGAGTGGCAGCAGCAGCAGAGCAGCAGCAGCAGCAGCGGCAGCATTAGCAGCAGAGCAGCAGCAGCAGCAGCAACAGAGCAGCTGCAGCAGTAGCAGCAGCAGCAGCAGAACAGCAGCAGCGGAGCAGCAGCACAGCAGCAGAGCAGCAGCAGCAGAGCAGCAGCAGCAGCAGCCGAGCAGCAGCAGCAGCAGCAGCAGCAGAGTAGCAGCAGCAGCAGCAGCAGAGCAGCAGCAGAGCAGCAGCAGAAGAGCAGCAGCAGCAGCAGAGCAGCAGCAGAGCAGCAGCAGCAGCAGACAGCGGCAGCAGCAGCAGCAGAGCAGCAGCAGCAGCAGCAGAGCAGCACCAGCAGCAGCAGAGCAGCAGCAGCAGCAGAGCAGCAGCAGCAGCAGAGCAGCAGACCAGCAGCAGCAGCAGCAGAGCAGCAGCAGCAGAGCAGCAGCAGCAGAGCAGCAGCAGCAGAGCAGCAGCAGCAGAGCGGCAGCAGCAGCAGGGCAGCAGAGCAGCAGCAGCAGCAGAGCAGCAGCAGCAGCAACAGAGAAGCCGCAGCAGTAGCAGCAGCAGCAGAGCAGCAGCCGCAGCAGCAGCAGCACCACCAGAGCAGCAGCAGCAGTAGAGCAGCAGGAGCAGAGCAGCAGCAGCAGAGCAGCAGCAGCAGAGCAGCAGCAGCAGAGTAGCAGCAGCAGCAGAGCAGCAGCAGAAGAGCAGCAGCAGCAGCAGAGCAGCAGCAGCAGACCAGCAGCAGCAACAGCAGAGCAGCAGCAGCAGCAGCAGAGAAGCAGCAGCAGCAGCAGTGCAGCAGCAGTAGCAGAGCAGCAGCAGCAGCAGCAGAAGCAGAGCAGCAGCAGCAGAAGCAGAGCAGCAGCAGCAGCAGCAACAGAGCAGCAGCAGCAGAGCAGCAGCAGAGCAGCAGCAGCAAAAGAGCAGCAGCAGCAGAAGCAGCAGAGCAGCAGAGCAGCAGCAGCAGCAGAGCAGCAGCAGCAGAGCAGCAGCAGCAGCAGAGCAGCAGCAGCAGCAGAGCAGCAGCAGCACCTGCAGCAGAGCAGCAGCAGCAGCAGCAGCAGAGCAGCAGCAGCAGCAGAGCAGCAGCAGCAGCAGCAGAGCAGCAGCAGCAGCAGAAGCATTAGCAGCAGAGCAGCAGCAGCAACAGAGCTGCAGCAGCAGTAGCAGCAGCAGCAGTAGCAGCAGCAGCAGCAGAGCAGCAGCAGCAGCAGAACAGCAGCAGCAGCAGAGCAGCAGCAGCAGAGACGCAGCAGAAGCAGCAGCAGAGCAGCAGCAGAAGAGCAGCAGCAGCAGAGCAGCAGCAGCAGCAGCAGTAGCAGCAGCAGCAGCAGAGCAGCAGCAGCAGCAGCAGCAGAAGCAGCAGAGCAGCAGCAGCAGCAGAGCAGCAGCAGCAGCAGAGCAGCAACAGCAGCAGAGCAGCATTAGCAGCAGCAGAAGCAGCAGAGCAGCAGCAGCAGCAGCAGCAGAGAAGCAGCATCAGCAGCAGCTGAGTAGCATCAACAGCAGCAGCTGAGCAGAGCGGCAGCAGCACAGCAGCAGCAGCAGCATTAGCAGCAGAGCAGCAGCAGCTGCAGAGCAGCAGCAGAGCAGCAGCAGATCAGCAGCAGCAGAGCCGCAGCAGCAGAGGAGCAGCAGCAGCAGCAGCAGCAGCAGCAGCAGAGCAGCAGCAGCAGCAACAGAGCAGCAGCAGCAGTAGCAGCAGCAGCAGCAGAGCAGAAGCAGCAGTGTAGCAGCAGCAGAGCAGCAGCAGCAGCATTAACAGCAGAGCAGCAGCAGCATTAGCAGCAAAGCAGCAGCAGCAGCAACAGAGCAGCAGCAGCAGTAGCAGCAGCAGCAATAGAGCAGCAGCAGCAGTAGCAGCAGCAGCAGCAGAGCAGCAGCCGCAGCAGCAGCAGCAGCAGCATCAGCAGAGCAGCAGCAGCAGAGCAGCAGCAGCAGCAGAGCAGCAGCAGCAGCAGCAGAGCAGCAGCAGAAGCATTAGCAGCAGAGCAGCTGCAGCAACAGAGCTGCAGCAGCAGTAGCAGCAGCAGCAGTAGCAGCAGCAGCAGCAGAGCAGCAGCAGCAGAGCAGCAGCAGCAGCAGAACAGCAGCAGCAGCAGAGCAGCAGCAGCAGCAGCAGAGCAGCAGCAGAGCAGCAGCAGCAGAGACGCAGCAGAAGCAGCAGCTGAGCAGCAGCAGAAGAGCAGCAGCAGCAGAGCAGCAGCAGCAGCAGCAACAGAGCAGCAGCAGCAGTAGCAGCAGCAGCAGCAGAGCAGCAGCAGCAGCAGCAGAAGCAGCAGAGCAGCAGCAGCAGCAGCAGAGCAGCAGCAGCAGCAGAGCAGCAACAGCAGCAGAGCAGCATTAGCAACAGCAGCAGCGCAGCATTAGCAGCAGCAGAAGCAGCAGAGCAGCAGCAGCAGCAGCAGAGAAGCAGCATCAGCAGCAGCTGAGTAGCATCAACAGCAGCAGCTGAGCAGAGCGGCAGCAGCACAGCAGCAGCAGCAGCAGCATTAGCAGCAGAGCAGCAGCAGCAGCAGAGTAGCAGCTGCAGCAGCAGCAGAGCAGCAGCATAAGCAGCGGCAGCAGAGCAGCAGCAGAGCAGCACCAGCAGTAGAGCAGCACCAGCAGCAGCAGCAGAACAGCAGCTGCAGCAGCAGCAGCTGCAGAGCAGCAGCAGAGCAGCAGCAGATCAGCAGCAGCACAGTCGCAGCAGCAGCAGCAGAGCAGCAGCAGCAGCAGCAGCAGAGCAGCAGCAGCAGCAACAGAGCAGCAGCAGCAGTAGCAGCAGCAGCAGCAGAGCAGAAGCAGCAGTGTAGCAGCAGCAGAGCAGCAGCAGCAGCATTAACAGCAGAGCAGCAGCAGCAGCATTAGCAGCAAAGCAGCAGCAGCAGCAACAGAGCAGCAGCAGCAGTAGCAGCAGCAGCAATAGAGCAGCAGCAGCAGTAGCAGCAGCAGCAGCAGAGCAGCAGCCGCAGCAGCAGAGCAGCAGCAGCAGCATCAGCAGAGCAGCAGTAGCAGAGCAGCAGCAGCAGCCGAGCAGCAGCAGCAGCAGCAGCAGAGCAGCAGGAGGAGAGAAGCAGCAGAGCAGCAGCAGCCGAGCAGCAGCAGCAGCAGCCGAGCAGCACCAGCAGCAGCAGAGTAGCAGCAGCAGCAGCAGAGCAGCAGAAGAGCAGCAGCAGCAGCAGAGCAGCAGCAGAGCAGCAGCAGCAGAGCAGCAGCAGAGCAGCAGCAGCAGAAGCAGCAGAGCAGCAGAGCAGCAGCAGCAGAGCAGCAGCAGCACCTGCAGCAGAGCAGCACCAGCAGCAGAGGGCAGCAGCAGAGCAGCAGCAGCAGCAGCAGCAGCAGCAGCAGCAGAGCAGCAGCAGCAGAGCAGCAGCAGCAGCAGAGCAGCAGCAGCAGCCGCAGCAGAGCAGCAGCAGCAGCAGGAGCAGCAGCATTAGCAGCAGAGCAGCAGCAGCAGAAGCATTAGCAGCAGAGCAGCAGCGGCAACAGACCTGCCGCAGCAGTAGCAGCAGCAGCAGTAGCAGCAGCAGCAGCAGAGCAGCAGCAGCAGCAGCGGCAGCTGAGCAGCAGCAGCGGCAGCTGAGCAGCAGCAGCAGCAGCAGAACAGCAGCTGCAGAGCAGCAGCAGCAGCAGAGCAGCAGCAGAGCAGCAGCAGCAGAGCCGCAGCAGCAGCAGCAGAGCAGCAGCAGCAGAGCAGCAGCAGCAGAGCAGCAGCAGCAGCAGACCAGCAGCATCAGAGCAGCAGCAGCAGAGCAGCAGCAGCAGAGCAGCAGCAGCAACAGAGCAGCAGCAGCAGTAGCAGCAGCAGCAGAGCAGCAGCAGCAGAAGCAGCAGAGCAGCAGCAGAGCAGCAGAGCAGCAGCAGCAGAGCAGCAGCAGCAGAGCAGCAGCAGCAGCAGCAGCAGCAGAGCAACAGCAGCAGAGCAGCAGCAGCAGCAGAGCAGCAGCAGCAGGAGCAGCAGCATTAGCAGCAGAGCAGCAGCAGCAGCCGAAGCATTAGCAGCAGAGCAGCAGCAGCAGCCGAAGCATTAGCAGCAGAGCAGCAGCAGCAACAGAGCTGCAGCAGCAGTAGCAGCAGCAGCAGTAGCAGCAGCAGCAGCAGCAGCAGCAGAGCAGCAGCAGCAGCGGCAGCTGAGCAGCAGCAGCAGCAGAGCAGCAGCAGAGCAGCAGCAGCAGCAGAGCAGCAGAGCCGCAGCAGAAGCAGCAGCAGAGCAGCAGCAGAGCAGCAGCATCAGAGCAGCAGCAGCAGCAGAGCAGCAGCAGCAGCATAGCAGCAGAGCAGCTGCAGCAGCAGAGCAGCAGCAGCAGCAGCAGAAGAGCAGCAACAGCAGCAGCAGCAGCAGAGCAGAAGCAGCTGAGCAGCAGCAGAGCAGCAGCAGCAGCAGAGCAGCAGCAGAGCACCAGCAGCAGCAGAGCAGCAGCAGCAGAGCAGCAGCCGCAGAGTAGCAGCAGCAGCAGAGCAGCAGCAGCAGCAGCGGCAGCATTAGCAGCAGAGCAGCAGCAGCAGCAACAGAGCAGCTGCAGCAGTAGCAGCAGCAGCAGCAGAGCAGCAGCAGCAGCAGAGCAGCAGCAGCGGAGCAGCAGCAGCA
>JARKHS020033874.1:312500-317605 GCA_030143305.2 Amblyomma americanum
CAGCAGCAGAGCAGCAGCAGCAGCAGCAGCAGCAGCAGCAGCAGAGCAGCAGCAGCAGCAGCAGCAGCAGAGCAGCAGCAGCAGCAGAGCAGCAGCAGCAGCAGCAGCAGCAGAGCAGCAGCAGCAGCAGCAGCAGAGCAGCAGCAGCAGCAGCAGCAGCAGCAGCAGCAGCGAGCAGCAGCAGAGCAGCAGCAGCAGCAGAGCAGCAGCAGCAGCAGCAGCAGCAGCAGAGCAGCAGCAGCAGAGCAGCAGCAGCAGAGCAGCAGCAGCAGCAGAGCAGCAGCAGCAGCAGCAGCAGCAGCAGCAGCAGAGCAGCAGCAGCAGCAGCAGCAGAGCAGCAGCAGCAGCAGCAGCAGCAGCAGCAGAGCAGCAGCAGCAGCAGCAGCAGAGCAGCAGCAGCAGAGCAGCAGCAGCAGAGCAGCAGCAGCAGCAGCAGCAGCAGCAGCAGCAGCAGCAGAGCAGCAGCAGCAGCAGAGCAGCAGCAGAGCAGCAGCAGCAGCAGCAGCAGCAGCAGAGCAGCAGCAGCAGCAGCAGCAGCAGCAGCAGCAGACAGCAGCAGCAGCAGCAGCAGAGCAGCAGCAGCAGCAGAGCAGCAGCAGCAGCAGCAGAGCAGCAGCAGAGCAGCAGCAGCAGCAGCAGCAGCAGCAGAGCAGCAGCAGCAGCAGCAGAGCAGCAGCAGCAGCAGCAGCAGCAGCAGAGCAGCAGCAGCAGAGCAGCAGCAGCAGCAGAGCAGCAGCAGCAGCAGCAGCAGCAGCAGCAGCAGAGCAGCAGCAGCAGCAGCAGCAGCAGAGCAGCAGCAGCAGCAGCAGAGCAGCAGCAGCAGCAGCAGCAGCAGCAGCAGAGCAGCAGCAGCAGCAGCAGCAGCAGCAGCAGCAGAGCAGCAGCAGCAGCAGAGCAGCAGAGCAGAGCAGCAGCAGCAGAGCAGCAGCAGCAGAGCAGCAGCAGCAGCAGAGCAGCAGCAGCAGCAGCAGCAGCAGCAGAGCAGCAGCAGCAGCAGAGCAGCAGCAGCAGCAGCAGCAGCAGCAGAGCAGCAGCAGCAGAGCAGCAGCAGCACAGAGCAGCAGCAGCAGCAGCAGCAGCAGCAGCAGAGCAGCAGCAGCAGAGCAGCAGCAGAGCAGCAGCAGCAGCAGAGCAGCAGCAGCAGCAGCAGAGCAGCAGCAGCAGCAGCAGCAGAGCAGCAGCAGCAGCAGAGCGGCAGCAGCAGAGCAGCAGCAGCAGCAGCAGCAGCAGCAGCAGCAGCAGCAGCAGAGCAGCAGCAGCAGCAGAGCAGCAGCAGCAGCAGCAGCAGCAGCAGCAGCAGCAGAGCAGCAGCAGCAGCAGCAGCAGCAGCAGCAGCAGCAGCAGCAGCAGCAGCAGAGCAGCAGCAGCAGCAGAGCAGCAGCAGCAGCAGAGCAGCAGCAGCAGCAGCAGCAGCAGCAGCAGCAGAGCAGCAGCAGCAGCAGCAGCAGCAGCAGCAGAGCAGCAGCAATGCAGCCCCTGCAGCAGACCAGCAGCAGCAGCAGCAGAGCAGCAGCAGAGCAGCAGCAGCAGCAGGGCAGCAGCAGCAGCAGAGCAGCAGAGCAGCAGAGCAGCAGCAGCAGCATAGCAGCAGAGCAGCAGCAGCAGCAGCAGCAGCAGAGCAGCAGCAGCAGCAGCAGCAGAGCAGCAGCAGCAGCAGCAGCAGCAGCAGCAGCAGCAGCAGAGCAGCAGCAGCAGCAGAGCAGCAGCAGCAGCAGCAGCAGCAGCAGCACCAGAGCAGCAGCAGCAGCAGAGCAGCAGCAGCAGAGCAGCAGCAGCAGAGCAGCAGCAGCAGAGCAGCAGCAGCAGCAGAGCAGCAGCAGCAGCAGAGCAGCAGCAGCAGCAGCAGCAGCAGCAGCAGCAGCAGCAGCAGCAGCAGCAGCAGCAGAGCAGCAGCAGCAGCAGAGCAGCAGCAGCAGCAGAGAAGCAGCAGCAGCAGAGCAGCAGCAGCAGCAGAGCAGCAGCAGCAGCAGCAGCAGAGCAGCAGCAGCAGAAGCAGAGCAGCAGCAGCAGCAGCAACAGAGCAGCTGCAGCAGTAGCAGCAGCAGCAGAGCAGCAGCAGCAGAAGAGCAGCAGCAGCAGCCGAGCAGCAGCAGCGGAGCAGCAGCAGCAGCAGCCGAGCAGCAGCAACAGCAGCAGAGTAGCAGCAGCAGCAGCAGAGCAGCAGCAGAGCAGCAGCAGAAGAGCAGCAGCAGCAGCAGAGCAGCAGCAGAGCAGCAGCAGCAGACAGCGGCAGCAGAGCAGCAGCAGCAGCAGCAGAGCAGCAGCAGCAGAGCAGCAGCAGCAGAGTAGCAGCAGCAGAGTAGCAGCAGCAGCAGAGCAGCAGCAGCAGCAGCAGAAGCAGAAGCAGAGCAGCAGCAGCAGCAACAGAGCAGCAGCAGAGCAGCAGCAGCAGCAGAGCAGCAGCAGCAGCAGTAGAGCAGCAGCAGCAGCAGTAGCAGCAGCAGCAGCAGCAGAGCAGCAGCAGCAGCAGCAGCAGCAGCAGAGCAGCAGCAGAGCAGCAGCAGCAGCAGCAGAGCAGCAGAGCAGCAGCAGCAGAGTTGCAGCAGCACCTGCAGCAGAGAAGCACCAGCAGCAGAGTGGCAGCAGCAGAGCAGCAGCAGCAGCAGCAGAGCAGCAGCAGCAGCAGCAGCAGCAGCAGCAGCAGCAGCAGAGCAGCAGCAGCAGCCGCAGCAGAGCAGCAGCAGCAGCAGAGTGGCAGCAGCAGCAGCAGCAGCAGCAGCAGCAGCAGCAGCAGAAGCATTAGCAGCAGAGCAGCAGCAGCAACAGACCTGCCGCAGCAGTAGCAGCAGCAGCAGTAGCAGCAGCAGCAGCAGAGCAGCAGCAGCAGCAGCGGCAGCTGCAGCAGCAGCAGCAGCAGCAGCAGAACAGCAGCAGCAGAGCAGCAGCAGCAGAGCAGCAGCAGAGCAGCAGCAGCAGAGCCGCAGCAGCAGCAGCAGAGCAGCAGCAGCAGAGCAGCAGCAGCAGCAGAGCAGCAGCATCAGAGCAGCAGCAGCAGAGCAGCAGCAGCAGAGCAGCAGAGCAGCAGCAGCAGCAGCAGCAGCAGCAGCAGCAGAGCAGCAGCAGCAGAGCTGCAGCAGCAGCAGCAGCAGGAGCAGCAGCATTAGCTGCAGAGCAGCAGCAGCAGCCGAAGCATTAGCAGCAGAGCAGCAGCAGCAGCCGAAGCATTAGCAGCTGAGCAGCAGCAGCAACAGAGCTGCAGCAGCAGTAGCAGCAGCAGCAGTAGCAGCAGCAGCAGAGCAGCAGCAGCAGCGCAGCAGCAGCAGCAGCAGCAGAGCAGCAGCAGCAGCAGAGCAGCAGCAGCAGCAGAGCAGCAGCAGCAGCAGAGCAGCAGAGCCGCAGCAGAAGCAGCAGCAGAGCAGCAGCAGAGCAGCAGCATCAGAGCAGCAGCAGCAGCAGAGCAGCAGCAGCAGCATAGCAGCAGAGCAGCTGCAGCAGCAGAGCAGCAGCAGCAGCAGCAGAAGAGCAGCAACAGCAGCAGCAGCAGAGCAGAAGCAGCTGAGCAGCAGCAGAGCAGCAGCAGCAGCAGAGCAGCAGCAGCAGAGCAGCAGCAGCAGAGCAGCAGCAGAGTAGCAGCAGCAGCAGAGCAGCAGCAGCAGCGGCAGCATTAGCAGCAGAGCAGCAGCAGCAGCAGCAGCAACAGAGCAGCTGCTGCAGTAGCAGCAGCAGCAGCAGCAGCAGCAGCAGCAGCAGCAGCAGCAAGCAGCAGCAGCAGAGCAGCAGCAGCAGCAGCAGCAGCGGCAGCAGCAGCAGCAGAGCAGCAGCAGCAGCAGAGCAGCACCAGCAGCAGCAGAGCAGCAGCAGAGCAGCAGCAAGCAGCAGCAGCAGCAGCAGCAGAGCAGCAGCAGAGCAGCCCCAGCAGCAGACCAGCAGCAGCAGCAGCAGAGCAGCAGCAGCAGCAGAGCGGCAGCAGCAGCAGGGCAGCAGCAGCAGAGCTGCAGCAGAGCAGCAGCAGCAGAGCAGCAGAGCAGCAGCAGCAGCATTAGCAGCAGAGCAGCAGCAGCAGCAACAGAGAAGCAGCAGCAGTAGCAGCAGCAGCAGAGCAGCAGCAGCAGCAGCAGAGCAGCAGCCGCAGCAGCAGCAGCAGCAGCACCAGAGCAGCAGCAGCAGCAGAGGAGCAGGAGCAGAGCAGCAGCAGCAGAGCAGCAGCAGCAGAGCAGCAGCAGCAGAGCAGCAGCAGCAGAGCAGCAGCAGCAGCAGCAGCAGCAGCAGCAGAGCAGCAGCAGCAGCAGAGCAGCAGCCGCAGCAGCAGCAGCAGCAGCACCAGAGCAGCAGCAGCAGCAGAGCAGCAGGAGCAGAGCAGCAGCAGCAGAGCAGCAGCAGCAGAGCAGCAGCAGCAGAGCAGCAGCAGCAGCAGAGCAGCAGGAGCAGCAGAGCAGCAGCAGCAGCAGCAGCAGCAGAGCAGCAGCAGCACCTGCAGCAGCAGCAGCAGCAGCAGCAGCAGCAGCAGCAGCAGCAGCAGCAGCAGCAGCAGCAGAGCAGCAGCAGCAGCAGCAGCAGCAGCAGCAGCAGCAGAAGAGCAGCAGCAGCAGAGCAGCAGAGCAGCAGCTGCAGAGCGGCAGCAGCAGAGCAGCAGCAGCAGCAGCAGCAGAGCAGCAGCAGCAGCAGCAGCAGCAGCAGCAGCAGCAGAGCAGCAGCAGCAGCAGCAGAGCAGCAGCAGAGCAGCAGCAGAGCAGCAGCAGAGCAGCAGCAGCAGCAGCAGAGCAGCAGCAGAGCAGCAGCAATGCAGCCCCTGCAGCAGCAGCAGCAGCAGCAGCAGCAGAGCAGCAGCAGCAGCAGCAGAGCGGCACCAGCAGCAGGGCAGCAGCAGCAGCAGCAGCAGCAGAGCAGCAGCAGCAGCAGAGCAGCAGCAGCAGCAGCAGAGCAGCAGCCGTAGCAGCAGCAGCAGCAGCAGCACCAGAGCAGCAGCAGCACCAGAGCAGCAGGAGCAGAGCAGCAGCAGCAGAGCAGCAGCAGCAGAGCAGCAGCAGCAGAGCAGCAGCAGCAGAGCAGCAGCAGCAGCAGCAGCAGCAGCAGCAGCAGAGCAGCAGCAGCAGAGCAGCAGCAGCAGCAGCAGAGCAGCAGCAGCAGAGCAGCAGCAGCAGCAGAGCAGCAGCAGCAGCAGCAGA